>CAUYPK010143831.1:0-19096 GCA_963574355.1 Loris lydekkerianus
AACTAAGAAAATGCCGGCTACATTGAACAGTTTGATGAGAATATTTCAGATTGTATATGAAACCTGCACATTGTACCCCTTGATTGCACTAATGTACACAGCTATGATTTAACAATAAAAATAAATAAATTTAAAAAAAAATTAAAAAAACACAAAAAACCCCACATGTGTGTCTGGCAAACAGATATCAAAAGGCAGTACCCAGAAGAGCCCTGTGTGCTTCTTTTAAACACATTTGTCCCTAAATAAGCCTTCCTGTATGGTAATGCCTTGGATTAAAATGCCTTTCTTGAACTTCACACAAGTGGGATTGCACTGTATATGCTCCTGTGGGTCCAGCTTCTTATGCTCAACAAAAGCTTTATGAGATTCAACTAAGTTGTTAGAAGGAGTCCTTATCTTACTGAGCTCTCCAAAACAAAGCTCCTGTCATTCAGCTTTCCAGCTGCTAAACCTGAATCTATAACAGGAAAAATTCTCTCTGCTTCAGTCTTAGGTTCTGGAAGTTCTTTGAAATGTCTATTTCATTTGGTCTAAAGCCTCTAGTAACTGCTTGCTCTCTACCTATGAATTCTGCTCCCCTGTCATGTCTGAAATGTTTTCCTGGAATCTGACATGGGAAATTCAGTCATAGGAAAAGGGCTAACTGGCTTTCAAAATTTACTTGAAGTTGAAAGCACATCCAGAAATAGAATTTGCTTGAGCCTTGCAAGGCTGCAAACTCTCCTAATGGACTTGATGATCACTGCTGTAAGCGCTGTCATCCAACTGTTATTGCTCCTCCTCCATGCACCAAAAGGATGCTGTTGGAGCATTTGCAAGTGATTGTTTTCACAAAATGTGCTTAAGAAAAAAGATGCCCTCTCAAATTAACTCCAAAGCCTTCCATCCAAAAGTCCCCACCCCCTCCAGCTTTCAGTGGTTACTTTTTACCCTAATATCCTACTTAATGGCTTGAGTTCCCCTTTTATTCCTTGTGCCTTGTCTCTTTCTAACATTTCTGCAGATTTCTGGGGAGCTTCATTTTATTTTTCCTGATAAATCCACAGAGTGTTCTAATTGCAAACATTGCTTAGTTCTCTTGTCTGGCTTTGTATTGAAGGTCGCCCCTGTTTCCCTCGTACTATAGGGTGCCAGAGGGTGAGAGGAAACTTCATTTCATACCTTTAAGTACTATTTATATTTCAGTTTTCATAAATTATCTGTTGTCTCCTGTGCCCATTTTTATATTGGCTTGATGTCTTTTAAAATATTCACAGTTTGAGCACCTATTTCCATTTACTTATATTTTAGTGGTCTTATTTTCTCCCTACTTCTCGCATCACTTTTTATGTTAAGAAGATAAGTTCTTTGACATGTCTTGTTCATATTTTTCTCAATTTTCATTTGTGTCTCTACTTGTAGCATTGTTTGCCATAATAAAGTTTTCGAGTTTTATATGGTCAATTTATCAATCTATTTTTTTTTGAAGACAGAGTCTCAAGCTGTCACCCTGGGTAGAGTGCCATGTTGTCATGGCAACCTCAAACTCTTGGGCTTAAGCGATTCTCTTGCCTCAGCCTCCCAAGCAGCTTGGACTACAGGCACCCACCACAACACCTCACTATTTTTTTGTTATAGTTGTCATTGTTATTTGGCAGGCCCGGGCTGGATTTGAACTTGCCAGCTTTGGTGTACGTGGCTGGTGCCCTAGCTGCTGAGCTATAGGAGCCTCAATCTATTTCTTAAGAGTTTCTGGATTGGAGTCATAATTAGAAGGGTAACTGCTGATACACGTTTGTAAAATACATACTATATATTTTTAGAGTTGTTATGGGTTAACTTATTGCATGTCATTTTCATGCATTTAGAATTAATTTTGGTTTATCATAGAGGAGGTGAAATCAAATTTTTCCCCTGTCCCTATGGAATTAACTAAATAGGCCATTTTCTTTCCACACTGATTTGGAATGAAGCCCTTAGTATATATAAAAATCTCATATTGGAGTATATTTCTAGACTTTAAAAATTCTGTTTCATTGGTTTATTCATGTAGTAGTACCACTCTGTTTTAGTTACTAAAACTTTAAAATATTTTTTTAATGTCTGGTAAATTAAATCAATTATCATTCCTTTTATTTTTAGAAATTTCCAGACTATTCTTATTGATTTTTACATATGAAGTTTAAAATTAGCCTATCTAGTTTGAAAACACAAAAAACAAAAACCACAGCCTTTGGATGATATTCTTTTCTTATTCCTGACTTTCGTAGGAATGTTTCTAATATTGTTCCATTAAGAATAATGCTAGGTTTGCTTTCTTTCCAAGATGCCTGACTATATTTCCAGCATGCCTTATCCACTTAGAAGAACCAAAACTGTGTGTAGACAATCACACTTTAAACACATCATCCAAGAGGGAATATAGGAGTTCAATAGAAAAGCAACAGAAAACTCTAAAAACTAGGAAAGAGAAGGAAAATAGGCAGCCTATATGTCTAAGACTGGCCAGGAGTGGGGATGACTCACCAATATGGGAAAGAGTAAGTGAATATCTTGCTGTGGTCTACTCTTATAAGCCAGGCCTTAGGAGAGCACCTTGACTCTCTCAAGCTCCAAATCTAACTTAGGGATTACCTTGTAGAATGTGACAAGGATCTATTCCAGAGAGGGTGCATGTCCTAGGTATTGTGCCCTTCCTGAAACTTAAGTGGTTATATGAAAAGTCCATTCTTGTCCTTACCTTACTAGACTGTACATAGTCCTGAGAACTAGCGACACCAGTCATCTTAGGTGTTAGGGAAATTTGGACGGCTGCTTGTGAAACCAGAACATGAGCATGGAGAATGTTCCTATGACTGGGACTGAGAAATGGGCATGGCCTGGGCTGTAGTTACTGCCACCCGAACTGACCATCACTCCAAGGACTTGAGCAGAACAAGAGTTGCCTTAGTGCTTGGTCTTGACTTAGACTGAGGTTCCTACCTGGGGCTGAATTGTAGTCTAGGCTCAAACTTTTTGGTCTTTCACAGACTCAGGTTGGCTGTAACATCTGGGATGGGGAATGAATCCAATTGGAACTGTGATGTTAGCAGAGGGACTGGCCTCACCCTTTCCGTGACAGGACCTTACACAGTAGTGGTTATCCCTCACCTAAGTGTTCCACCAGGCCTCAGAGGATCATCCACCTCCCACCATCATGGCTGGTGCAAGTGCTCATCTTTGGAAGGCTTTAAGAGGAAGCTTCCAAGTCTGGCTCCACTTGACTTTTCTCCCCTGAAATAGAGTGCAGGATCCAAGGTCCTGGGTGTTCCACAACCCAATCTACCACCTGGGACAACGAAGTACTTCTTTCAGGGCCTAAGGTGGGCCATAAACTTCCCACCACCACTACGTCAAGTGGCTGCTACTTACCAGTGCCACCTGCTGGCCTGGAGGTCCATACAGTTCATGGCAACCATTGCCAACATAAGTTCATATAGTACTTAGGACATAGCAGAACATTTTTATCACACTAATACTATCTTTGCCCATGCGACACCAGCTTCCCAGGAGCTAGAGAGTCCACTCACTGAACTGGTATATACCACTACTACCACCAGCACCCAGGAAATTCACTAGAGGCTCAAGAATTAGCCTATCTAGAACCACTAACATAGGTGTCAGCATGCTTTGCTCAGAGCATAAAGACAGATACTCTTAGACCTCCACTGCTACTAGTAAAACATGAAAATGACTCTACCTGGATTTCCAGTCCTCAGCACAACTTCACCAAAGATTCCACCAATAACCACTTTCTAACACACCAAAATAACCACAAAGAATATTAACACTATTTATAGCCAAAAAAATCATACAGAGAGTTCACTGTGGCATGTATCCAAAAGCAAAGCCAAAGGCCCCCTCAACTATGTCATAGTTACATCTTTAGGAAAAAAGTTCCCCAACAATAAAAGTAAATTCAAAAATAAGACATGACTGCTACACCAGATGTGAAGAAATTATTTTAAAGACATGAGAAACATGGAAAAGCAAGGTAATATGTGTATGTCACTCCAAAAGGAACACAATAATTCTCTAGCAATACATCTTCACCAAAACAAAATCTTTAAAATCCCAGATGGAAATTCAAAATATTGATGTTAAAGAAGCTCAATGAGATGCAAGTTAAATCTAAAAACCAACATAAAGAACTCAAAAAATCAATTAAGTATTTAAATGAGAAATTTACCAGGAAAATAGACATCTTAATTTAAAAAATAGACAGAAATTCTGAAACTAAAATATTCTTTGAAGAAAATACATCAAGAGCTTTCACAATAGGCTAAACCAAGCAGAAAAATAATTTTGGAACTCAAAAACAGATCTTTTGAAATGAACCAATTGAACAAAAATGAAGAAAAAATAATAAAGAAGTAGTAATAAAGACTTCAAGATGTTTGGGTATACATAAAGCCACTGAATTTATGAATGATTTAGTATTCCCAAGGGCAAGAAGAGATCAAAATATTTAGAAAACCTATTTATTGTAATAATAGGTGAAAACTTTCTATGTTTAATAAGAAATTTAGACATCCAGATTGAGGTTTAGTGATTCCCAGGAAAATGCAATACAAAAAGGACTTCAATGTGGCACATTATAATTACACCGTGTAAAGTTGAAGCAAAAGAATAAAATTTAAAATAAGCAAGAGAAAAGCATCTAGTCACCTATAAAGGAAAACACATCAAGCTAATAGTAGAATTCTTACAGTCCAGAAGACAATGGGATGGCATATTTAAATTACTGAAAGAAAAAATTGTCAGTGCTGACATTCACATTTGGTAAGATTAACTTTATAAATCAAGAAGAAAAAAAGTCTTTCCCAGACAGGAGAATGCTGAGGGAATTCATCCCCACTAGACTAGCTCTACAAGAAATGGTCAAGGGAGTCCTAAACTTAAAAGAAAAGAAATGACATTCACCATCCCAAAAGCATGCAAAAGTACGGCAAAGCAATCACACAAAGGAGAAAAAGAAAGGAATCAAATGGCACCACTATAGAATTCCACCACCAAAATGACAGAAAAAAAGAAGGAAATATAGAATTTATAAAACAACTAGAAAACAATTAACAATATGACAGAAACAAAACCTCACATATCAACATTAACCTTGAACGTAAATTGATCAAATGCTCTATTTAAAAAATATACATTGGCTGAATGGATTGAAGAAATTCCCCCCTCAAAAAACATGACACAACTATATGCTGTTTACAAGAAACTCAGCTTATCCGTAATGACAAATAGAGATGGTATTTGATGGTAAGTAGAAAAGGTATTCCACAAAAAAGGAAACCAAAGGTGAGCAGAGGTAGCTATACTTATATCTCATAAACAAATTTTAAGCCCTTTGTCAGATTTGTAGCATGCAAATATCTTCTCCAATTCTTAAGGTTACTTGTTTGCTTTAGTTATTGTGCCCTTAGCTGTGCAGAAGCTTTTTATCTTGTTTATGTACCATTTATTTATTTTTGGTGTGCTGTGATTGCCAAAGGAGTCTTCTTCATAAAATATTTTCCCAGGTCAATATTAAGGGTTTTTCCCACACTTTCTTATAGAGTTTTTATCATTTCATGTCTTAAATTTAAATCTATTATCTATTCAGAGTCAAATTTTGTAAGTGGTAAGAGGTGCAGTTCCAGTTTCAGTTTTTTTGGTGCATATGAAACAAAGTACTACTTTTTCCAAATCATTCAAAGTATAATGTTGATGCTTTGATGAGGATTGCATTAAATCTCTAAATCACTTTGGGTAGTATGGACATTATAACAGTGTTCATTCTTCATAGCCACGAGCATGGTATGTTCTTCCATTAGTTATCTTCCTCTATTTCTTTTCTCAGGGTTTCATAGTTCTCTTTGGAGAGATCCTTTACTTCCTTTGTTAGGTATATTCCCAGACATTTTATTTTCTTTGAAGCTACTATGGGGATATCATGTCTTTGATTTGAGTCTCAGCTTGACTGTGTATATGAAGCAATTGGTTTATGGTTTTATATGATTTTATATGATTTTATATCCTGAGATGTTACCCTATTTCTTGATCGCTTCCAGGAGCCTTTGGTTGAGTTCCTAGCATTTTCTAAGCATAAGATCATATCATCAGCAAAGAGTGAGAGTTTGACCTTCTCCCTCCCCATTTGAATACCCTTGATATCGTTCTCTTGCCTGATAACTAGAATCTACAGACAATTCAAACTAATCAATAAGAAAGAGCAAACCATTCTATTTATAAGTTGTCAATAGACATGAACAGAACTTCCACTGAAGAAGACAGATGAATGGCCAACAATAAAATGAAAAAATGTACAACATCCCTAATCATAAGAGAAATGCAAATTAAAACTCCCCATTCTCACTTAACCCCAGTTAAAAACACACATCACAAAGTCACAAAGCTGCAGATACTGGCATGTTTGTGGAGAGAAGAGAACACTTTTACACTGCTGGTGAAGTTATCAACTAATATAGCTTCTTTGGTAAAGAAGTATGCAGAATCTTCAAAGAGCCAAAAGTAAATCTTCCATTTGACCCCTCAGTCCTATTACTAGGTATCTACCCAGAAGAAAAAAAGTTATTTTATCATAAGGACATTTACACTAAACTGTTTATTGCAGCTCCTTCCACAATTGCCAAGATATAGAATCAACCCAGTGTCCATGAACACTTGAATGGTTTAGTAAACTACATGGAATACTATTCAGCCATAAAATGATGGTGGCTTTACATTTTTTGTATTAACCTGATGGAGTTGAAGAACATTTTCCATAGTGAAGTATCACAAAAATGGAAAAGCAAATATCTAATGTACTCAATACTAATATAAAACTAATAGAAAAATATCTACATGCCCACACAAACAAAAATACAATTAAATTCAAGTGGGGTGGGGAGAGAGGAGAAGGGAAAGGAAAGAATGGAGGAGGGAGGGGAATTGGTAAACTCTCACCAAATGGCCAGAATGGAAGGATATACAGCACACCCCTTGGGTGAAGGGCTCAACTAAAAGTTGGACTTTGCCTGAAAAATTCAAATAATGTAACCTAATCAGTTCTACCTTCAGATTAATCTAAAATTAAAAAAAAATTCTAAAAATAAAGCCCATATTTTTAAGTCAAAACAGTAAAAATTGACAAAGAAAGTCATTATATATGTGCACTCAACACTAGAGCTCCTAGATTCATAATAAAAAAAATAGAACTAAAGAAAAAGATAGATAGCAATATAATAATAGTGGAGGACTTCAATATCTTAAAGAATTAAACAGATTGTCTAGAGAGAATAATTGAACTTAAATTGTACTTTAGACCAAATTGACCAAAATGACATTCATACAACATTTTGTCCAATAAAACAGAATGTACATTATTTTTATAAGCACATGGAATATTCTCCACAATAAAGTATATGTTAGGCTACAAAACAAGTCATGAAAAATTAAAAAAAAAAAATGAAAATCATGTAAAATATTTTCTCAGATTGCAGTAGGATAAAAGTGGAAATCAATACTAAGAGGAACTTTGAAACTATATAAATATGTTGAAATTAAACAACATACTCATTACTGACCAGTAGGTCATCAAAGAAATTAGGATGAAAATGAAATTTTTTTTAAATAAGTGAAAATAGAAACAACATAACAAAACCTGTGGGATAAAGCAAAAACAGGGCTAACAATAAAGTTTATAGCATTAAATGCCTGCATAAAAAGCCTGCACCAAACAAAGTAGAAAGACTACCAATTAACAATCCAATGACCTATCTCAATGAATTGGACAATCAAGAACAAATCAAATCCAAAATTATCAGAAGAAGGAAATAACAAAAACCTGAGCAGAACTAGATGAAATAGAGGCAATAACAATGAAAACCATCAATAAAATGAAAAGTTTTTTTTTGGAAAAGATAAACAAAATTAATAAACTGGTAGCTAGACTAACCAAGAAAAGAATGAAGAAGATCCAAATAAACAAAATTAGAAACAAAAAAGGAAACATTATAGCTGATTCCACAAAAATACAAAAGATCATCAGAGATTGTTATGAATAATTATACACTCACAAACTAGAAAATCTAGAGATAATGGAATTCCTGGAAAAATGCAACCTCCTAAGATTGAACCAGGAAGAAATAGAAAACCTGAACAGACCAACAATGAACAGTGACACTGAATCAGTAATAAAAATCTCTTTGCAAAGAGAAGCCTAGTAACAAATAGATTCACAGCTCATTTTACTAATACTGATCCTCCTGAAACTATTCCAAAAATTCAAGAATGAGAGACTTTAACTTACTCTACAAGACTAGAATCATCCTGATACCAAAATCATAAAAAGACACAACAAATAAGGAAAATATAAACAAATATTCTAAGGAATATGGACACAAAATCCTCAACAAAATACTAGCAAACTAAATCAAACATCACAATAAAAAGACAATAAAAAGACAATACACCAAACTCACTTAAGTGAGTTTTATACCAGAAGTGTCAGGGTAATTCAACATGCACAAATCAATAAATACATGTGATACATTACATAAAAAGAATCAAGGACAAAATCCATATGGTCATGGGTGGCACCTGTGGCTCAAAGGGGTGGGGTGCCGGCCCCATATGCTGGAGGTGGCAGGTTCAAACCCAGCCATGGGCAAAAATCGCACCCCCCCAAAAAAAAAAAACAAATAAACAAACAACAACAAAAAAAACAACCATGGGTATCTTAATAGATTCAGAAAAAGCATTTGATAGTATTAAGCATCCCTTTATCCTTAAGGACAAAGATTTTCAACAAACAAAGCATAGAAAGAATATACTTCAAAATAATAAAAGTCATATATAACAAACCCATAGTTAACATCATATTAAATGGGGAAAAATTAAAAGCATTTTCTCTAAGGAACTAGAACAAGACAGGGATATCCACTTTTACTATTTCTATTCAACATAGTATTGGAAGTTCTAGCCAGAGCAATTAAGCAAGGGAAAGAAATGAAAAGCATCCAAATTGAAAAAGAGGAAGCCAAATTATCCTTTTTTTTTTTTTTTTTTTTTTTTTTGCTGATGACATGAACATATACCTGCAAAAATTAAAGACTCCACAAAAAACTATAAGATTTGATAAATTAATTCAATAAATTTGCAGGGTACAAAAATCAGTGTATAAAAATCAGTATCATTTTGTATGTAAATAATGATCTAGAAAAAGGCAATCCTATTTATAATAGCAACCAAAAATAAAATATATTGGAATATATTTAACTAAGACACTGCAAGGCCTCTCTACATGGTAAACAAATGGAAGAATTTCCTATGCTCAAGCATTGGAAAATTGAATATCATTAAAATTACCACACAAACTGAAACAATCTACAGATTTAATGAAATCTCTTTAAAAATACCAACATCTTTTTTCACAAAATTGGGGAAAAAAATCTAAAATTTATATAAAACCATATAGGATCTCAAATAGCTAAATCCATCCTAATAAAAAAGAATGAAGTTGGAGTATTACATTATCTAACTTCAAATTACATTACAAGGCCATCATAACCCAAATAGCATGGTACTAGATGCTATTATAAGAATAGCACACATAGATAAATGGAACAGACTAGAGAACTTAGAAATCAAACCACATTTTACAACAAATTGATCTTTGACAAAGCAGACAAGAACATACATGTGGGGAAAGCCACCCTTTTCTATAAATGGTGCTGGGAAAATTGGATAGCCATATGTAGAAGAATGAAATTGGATCCCTATCTCTCACCATATAAAAAAATCAACTCAAGATTGATGAAATACTTAAACATAAGACCTGAAATGTTAAAAATAATAGAAGAAAACCTATGGAAAATTCTTCTGGACTTTGGTCTAGGGAAAATATTTATGACTAAGACCCACAAAACAAAGGTAATCAAAACAAAAAAAAATAAATGAGACTCCGTTAAACCAAAAATCTTCAGTACAGCAACAGCCATACTCCACAGAGTTAAGAGACAACCTGTAGAATGGGTGAAAATATTTGCAAACTATTTATCTGACAAATAACTAATATCTAGAATATACAAGGAACTCACACTACTTACATTCCCCTCCCAAATAGTACCCATTAAAAGTGGCCAAAGAATATGAAAAGATACTTTTCCAAAGAGGAAATGGAAATGGCAAAAATGTGTGTGAAAAAAATGTTCAACATTAGCAATCATCAGAGAAATGCACATTAAAACCATAATGAGATATCACCTTAGCCCAATACAATGGCTATTATTAAAAAGACAAAAAATAACATGTTGGCCAGGGTGGGAGGAAGGCAATGCTTATACATTGTTGTGGGAATGTAAATTAGTACAACCTCTATGGAAAACAATATGAAGACTTCTCAAAGAACTAAAAGTAGAACTATACAATAGCAAAGATATGGGATCAACTTAAGCATCAATCAGTGAAGAAATGGATAAAGAAAATGTGGTATTTGTGCAAGGGACACTATTCAGTCATAGAAAAGAATTAAATCACATTTTTTTGCAGCAACGTGGATGGAATTACAGTCTATTATTTTATGTAAAACAATCCAGGCACAGAAAGTCAAATACTGCATGTTCTCACTCCTAAATAAGTGCTAAAAAATGTGTACACTTGTGTGTATAGAGTGGAATGATAAGACAATGGAGACTCAGAGGGTGAGGGTGTGCTACAGGGGTAGATGATGAGAAATTAATTAATAGGTATAATGTATGATATTCAGGTGATGGGTACCCTAAAACCTCTGACTTGATCTCTATACAACTTATGCACATAACAAAATTGCATGTGTACCCTATAAATTTCTATCAAAAACAGGTAATGATGTTAGAAGGGTGAATGAGCAATTCTAGTATAACTTTAAAGAAATATTTCTTGATTATGTTTTATGAATGAATGTTGAATTTTGTTAAAAGATTTATAGTTGATAGTTGTTATAGAAAACTGTATGTGTGTTTTCTCTTAATCGATTTCTTAATTTTAAACAATCTCTAAAAACTTAAAATAAGTATAAATAAATATTTTATTCTTCTACTGACTTCTGTTTGCTAATATTTACTTTTAGATTTTAAAATTCAATGTATTGATTTTGCTCAATCATGTAAAATTTCAGTATCAAAAGTATGCTTCCTTCATAACATGAATTAGAAACTTTTATTTCTTTTTCTATGCTCTGGAATATTTTAAATAAATTATCTACTCTTTACAGATTTGGCTGATTTCCTGTGGATACAGTACTTTTTTGTTTTCAAGTTTATGGTATTCTATGGAAATCAGTCTGTTGAGATTTTCTTTTTTTTTTCTTTTCTTTTTTTTTTTTTTTTTATTAAATCATAGCTATGTACATTGGTATGATCATGGGGCATGAGATTTTCTGTCTCTTCTGGGGTCAATTTTGTTAAAAATATTTTCTAAGAGCTAGTCTATTTACTCAGTTTTTAACATATTTCATAGATTTTGACAAAGTTGTATCTTAGGATTTTTTTCTTTAATGTTCCAATTTATGTGGATAATTTTCTCTTTTCTTACTTTGTGTAACTATTTTTTTCTTGTTAGGTAATCTTGTGATTTATCAGTTTTTATTGGTTTTTATAAAATTTTAGCTTTAAAAATCTTTATTTGCATTTCTCTAATGACTAATGATGTTGAACTTTTAAAAAATATACTTCCTGACCATTTACATGTCCTCTTTTGAGAAATGTCTGTTTAGATCTTTTGTTCGCTTTTAAATCAAAATATTTGATGTTTTCTTACTGAGTTGTTGGAAATCTTTATTTTCTAGATATTGGACTCTTCTTAGATGGATAGTTTGTAAATATTTTCTCTCATTCTTTGGGTTTTCTCTTCACTTTGCTGATTGTTTTCTTTGCTATCCAGAAGTTTTTGAGCTTGATGTAATCCCATTTCTATAATTTTGCTTTTGTTGTCTGTGCTTTAGAAGCATTTCCCAAATGTTTTATTTTAGTACTTTGATAATTTCTGGTCTTAGATACAATTTTTTAATTGATTTTCATTTGATTTTTATATATGGTGAGAGGTAAAGGTCTAGTTTCATTCTTTTGCATGTGGATATTGAGTTTTCCCTACAATGAGATATAGTCTCACTCCCCTTTAAACTGGGTTTTATCAAAAAGGCAATAATGAATGCTCTTGAGGATGTGGAGAAAGGGAACCCACATATACTGTTGGTGAGGATGTAAATTAGGGCAACCACAAGAGAGAACAGTATGGAGGTTCTTCAAAAAACTAAAAATAGAACTATTAATACTATATGACCTAGCAATCCCATAGCTATATTTATATCCAAAGAAGGGAAACCCAGTATACGGAAAATATATCTGCACTCCCCTGTTTATTACAGCACTATTCACAAAAGTCAAGATTTGGAACTAACCTAAGTGTCCATCACCATTGAATGGATAGGTGGGGCATGGTGGGCTGTAATCCTAGCAGTCTGGGAGACCTAGGTGGAAGGATCACTTGAGGTCAGGAGCTCCAGACCAGCATGAGCAAGAATGAAAACCTGTCCCTATTAAAAACAATTTTTAAAAAATTGCTGAGTGTTTTGGCAGGCATCTGTAATCTCAGCTACTGGGGAGGCCGAGGCAGAAGGGTTGCTTGAACCTAAGAGTTCGAGGTTTCTATGGGCTAGGCCAATGCTATGGGACTCTAGCTTGAAGAAACAGAGTGTGACTCAAACAAACAAACAAACAAACAATGAACGGATAAAGAAAAAAGAATCTCTCTGGATATTGTCCATTTATGTGCACAAACAACTGTATTCCTTAAAACTACATATTTCTTCTAGTTAATGCAACATTAACCTGTAAGTTCCTAGAGTGAAATAAAATGGTTCTCCCAGACTGACAGAAAAAAAAAAAAGAAAGAAAGAAAAATTGTGGGACATATTCACAATGAGATATTGCATAGTCACAGAAAGAATGAAATCCTGCCATTTGAAACAATATGGATAGAACTAGAGAATATTAGATTAAATGAAATATTTTTCTGTTTTGAATTTTACTGTTTCTTGTATCTTTATTAATTCTTCCTTTAGCTTTCTTCTGGTCTACACTTTCTGTTTCTATTCAAAAATTTTTAGTCAAATCATTATAATCTTGTTTTGATATTATTTAAACCATGAGACTGGACAATCTTAGCAGTATCTTATTATTCTAAGAAGGAATATTAAACTTATAAAACATTTCAGTTGGCATTTCCTTCTAGATCGATGAAATTTTTTTGTAATTTCCATGAAAAAAAAAATTTGTTTTATAATCTGTTAATTTTTAGTTTCCTTTATTGTCTAAAATTTCATAGCCAATTTTCAATACTGTACTATGGACACTAGAAAAAAAATTTACCTCTATTTTCAGAGTACAGAATTTGAAATATAATAAATTAATTGTATTATTTAGTTCTCTTGTATGTTTACTTATTTTTTCATCATTGATCATCAACTGGGAAAGGGGAATTCATGTTTATGCTACATGTATGTTTCTTTGATTCTTTGTATCTTTTGGGACTGTTTAATAAATGATGATTCTTTGTTATTCAGAGGATATCTGTTTATAATCATTATAGCATAATTTTAAAATGGTCAGTTTAGCATAATAAAGTGCCCTTTTCATCTTAATTTCGTGACTTGAGTTCTACTCTCTTTAATATTAATATCGTGATTTTTTTTTTTTTGGTATGGGGATTATAACTGTCTGGTGTACAGTTCCTGTAAATTTATTTATTTTTAAATGTATCTTTTCTTAAAATTTGAAAGACTTTTGGGTTTATGGGAAGATACACAGAAATGTATAGGGTGATTTAGAGAAATCTTCACCTAGCCTCCCCCAATGATAGCATTATACATAAATGTAGTATAACATAAAATCAGGAAATTGACATTATTACAATCCACAGAACTTACTCAGATTTTGCCAATTATATAGGCTCTCATTACGTGAGTGTGCATATATAATAATTTTATCTAATTTTATCATGTGTATGTTTCATGTATGTACCACCACAACCCTCCACGCAAAAAGATAGTATGAGGAAGCCTTACATAGATTGTATAATTCTATAACCTGTGTTAGCTAACCTATCTATTTACCATCTTTATAGTTTTGTTTTAATAATATTATAAGTAAGTGAAGATGGGGCAGTTCCCTGTGGCTCAAAGGAGTAGGTTGCTGGCCCCATATGCCAGATGTGGTGGGTTCAAACCCAGCCCTGACCAAAAACTGCAAAAAGAAAAAAAAAAAAAAATGGTGAAGATGGTAAATTTAGGGTGGCACCTGTGGCTCAAGGAGTAGGGGGCTGGCCCGGGGGTGGCAGGTTCAAGCCAGGTCCCAGCCAAAACTGCAAAAAAAAAAAAAAAAAAAAAAAAAGGAATGTTATAAGTAAAATTATACAACATTTAAATTTAAGATCAACTATTTTCACTCACCTTGAGGCTTATAAAAGTTGTTAAGTATAAAAGTAGTTTGTTCTTTTTATTGCTGACTGCTAGCATTTCATGGTGTGAATGTGCCACTTTGTTCAACCATTCACAAATTAAAGAACATTTGGCTAGTTTCCAGGTTTTGGAATGAATGAAGTTGCTGCTATGGTTTGAATGTGTCCCCCAAAGTTCATATTTTAGATCCTTCAGCCCCAATGTCACAGCATCAAGAGTTGATACATTTAAAAGGTGATTATGGGTGGCACCTGTGGCTCAATGGGTAGGGCACCAGCCCCATATGCCAAGGGTGGAGGGTTCAAACCCAGCCCCAGCCAAAAATTGCAAGTAAAAGATGATTAGGTAAGGAGAGAAGAGCCCTCCTAAATGGATTAATGTCATTATCACAAGTGTAAATTTATTATCTTGACCGTGAGCTTGTTATGAAAGTGAGTTTAGCCCACCTCTCTCTTTCATATGTGAGTTCTTGCCTTTCCACTTTCTATCATGGGATGGTACTGCAAGATGGCTCTTATTAATGCCAGCCCCTCAATCTTGAACTTTCTAGCCTCCAGAACTATAAGAAATAAATTTTTGGTTATTATAAATTAGACTGTTGTATGACATTATAGAAACGCAAAGTGGACTAAGATGGAAAATTGGTACACAGAAATGGGGTTGTTCCTCTCATAAATGCCTGGAAATGTGGAAGTGGTTTTGGAACTGAGTAATGGATAAAGGCCAGAAGAATGTGGAGGAGCAGACTAGAAAAGACTAGATTATCATCAATGGAGCATTAAAAGTGATTCTGGTGAGAGCTCAGATGAAGACAAGTGTCTCAATCTTTATAGGGATTATTTAAGTGATCATGACCAGAATGTCAGTAGAAATACAGAAAGTAAAGGTCATTGTGGTGAAGTATCAGACAGAAATGAGAAAAGGTATTGGAAAATGAAGTAAAGGTCATGCTTGTATAAACTGGTCAACAACTTTCTGAATTGTATGCTTGCTTGAGGGCTATGTGGAAGGAAGAACTTAAGAGTGATGAACTAGAATATTTGCCATAAGAAAAAAAAAATTTTTTTTGAGATAGAGTCTTTGTTGCCCTAATAGAGTGTTGTGGCATCATAGCTTACAGCAACTTCAAACTCCTGGGCTCAAGTGATCCTCTTGCCTCAGCCTCCAGAGTAGCTGAGATTACAGGCCCCGCCACAATAACTGGCTAGTTTTATTTTTTTTTATAGAATGGGTCTCTCTCTTGCTCAGGCTGTTCTCAAACTCCTGAGCTCAAACAATCCTCTAGCCTTGGCCTCCCAGCGTGCTAGGATTATAGGTGTGAGCTGTGGCAACCCAACCCTAGAAGAAATTTTTAAGCAGAGTGTTAAAGTAAGCTGTGTGGCTTCTTTTAACTGCTAAAAGTAAAATAAAAGGAGATAGGACTCACTTTAAGATGAAATTTCAAATTTAAAGGGAAACAGACTGTAAATTCAGAAAATTCATAATCTGACCATCTAAAGCACAAAAAATGTACAAGGGTACAGCCAGGTGAACCTCTGATAAAAGAATTACTATGGATACAAGAAAGCCAAGGTAATATATATATATTTTTTTTGCTCTGAAACCTACATTATCTGATACTGATACAGTCACTTGTATGTGTCTTTTTTTTTTTTACTAAAGTAATTGTTAATTTATTAGATTAACTTACTATTATTGTCATACTATTGTATGTCATACTAAATTGTTAATTTATTAGATTAACTTACTATTACTGTCATACTAAAAATACCATTATTTTTTTTTTAATTAAATCATAGCTGTGTACACTAACGCTGTCATGGGGTACAATGTGCTGGTTTTATATACAGTTCAAAATATCTTCATCAAACCGATTAACGTAGCCTTGATGTCATTTTCTTAGGTATTATATTCTACTAAATGTAGAATATAAATGTACATGTACCCTTGTAAGGTTGTACCCATTGGTGTCCCTTCCCGCCACCTATTCTCCCCCCTCCCCTCCCCTCCCTTTCCCTTTTCCCCATATTCTTGGGCTATAATTTGGTTATAGCTTTCATATGAAAGCTATAAATTAGTTTCATAGAAGAGTTGAGTACATTTCTTCCATTCTTGAAATACTTTGCTAAGAAGAATATGTTCCAGCTCCACCCATGTAAACATGAAAGAAGTAAAGTCTCCATCTTTCTTTAAGGCTGCATAATATTCCATGGTGTACATATGTCACAATTTATTATGCTCACATGGTATATCTTTTTCTATTTGTTTATTTTTAACTTACTGAGTATTTAATGTGAGTTTCTTATTCAGAGCATATTGTTGGATCATGTTGTTTTATCCTTTCCATTGATCTCTTTTAATTGCTGCATTTAGAGAATTTATATTTAAAATAATTGACAGGGATCTATTTTGCCATTTTATTATTCATTTTCCATTTGTTTCTTCTGTGTCCTATTTCTCTCTTTTCTTACCTTCTTATGGGATATTTGAACAATTTGTTTATAGTGAAACATTTTTTTTTATATACTGATCATACTGTTTTTGACTGTATCAGCTCTCTTAGGGATTGCTCTAGGGGCTGCAATGTATCTTAACCGCTTCAAGTGAAGTACAGAAGCCTGGATTCTGCTTGGGTCCTTTACTCTGTTCATTATTTTGCTATGAGAAAATACGAATGACATAAAATTTACCATTATTAACACCAAGTGCCATTTACAATATTGTGCAACCATTATCACAATCTAGTTATGGCACCTTTACTTCACCCCCAAAGGAAACCATGTACCCATTAAGCAGTCACTCTCATTCCTCCTGTCCATAGTCCTTGTAAATCACTAGTCTACTTTCTATGTCTAGGGTTTTGCCTACTCTAGATATTTCTATACATGTCATCATATAGTTTTATGTCTGACTTCTTTTACATAGTGTAATGTTTTTAAGATTCATTCATGAGTGAAATTATTCCCTTTTTATGGCTGAATTATGTTATGGCTCAAATAGTATGTGAGAGAGAAGCTTCTATGGTTGAGTCATTGTGTATTTGTGTCCAGTTAGGACTAGGACTAGGAGAAAATGAATGAGTCAAGTGAGACACTTATCTTCAGTCCTAAATTTTAAAAAGTTCCAAAATATTCAGTCACCATAAAAGATAATTGTTTAATGCAATATTTAAAAAAATTAAAATTAATTCAAAAAGCACATGCTGAACAAAATATCAAAATTTTCAATAAAGGCAGAGTCAGAATACCTGTGTTTCATTTTGGCTTTGCTGTAGCATGGCTCAGTACATAACTGTGACTGGAACCATTTTTGGTGAAAATTTTAGTAATTTCTTCATTATGGTTTTTTAACACTAGTTTTGATGTTTTTAAAAAAATAATGAGAATTGTATGAGGTCTGATAATTAAGTTTGTGAACTCATCCTAGAAAAAGTGCTACATACCTCCTTGCTGAATATCACTGTGGTTACCTTCAGAGTACTCCCTTTGGCCATCTGGTGACCATAGTGATATTAAGCAAGGAAGTACAGAGCACTTTTTCTAGCATGAGTTTGCAAACTTAATTGACCTTGTATTTATCTTGATGTCTGACTTTTCAGTACTACCTTAATTTGTCATTGGAGGAATGTTTCGCATGCCTTATCTTAATCTGGGTCCTATGATCATTTGTTCCTACATACTAGCCTGTCCTCATATATGTTAATAAAACAAAATATGAGACCAGAAGAAAGGATCAAAGAAGAAAAGATTTTTGAAATCTTTAATTCAGTTAAACTGAATTATAAATTAAGTGAAAGTCTTGAAAGATAAAATCTAGATAATCTTCAAGAAGATAAAACCAAAGCTGTGTAAAAATACAAGAGAAAATCTTTTAAAAATATTAGATAATAAGGGCAGAAGCAAGATGGCCAGCTAGAGCCATCTTTCCACAGAGGCTTCCGTCCAGAAGGAAAGTTAAAGGACAAAAGCTCACACTATACTCCATACAAACAAGCTAACAGAGTTCAAACATCCTCCCATTTTATCCCATGGGAGAGACCCTCTAAAAACAAGACCTCCTTCCTCTACTAGGGGGCCATGGCAATCTCCTGCCAGGCATTAAACTGTATAAAAATGTATATATTCCCTACCTACTATTCTGAACTCCCAGCACTCCCCTCCACTCTCATCCTGAGGTCTGGAAGCCTGTCACCCATGGAGTCCAGATTTGTGGGCATTTTCTTGAGAGGTGTAGAGAGGGCAAGGGCTGTTGCTGGTCTGTGCTGATTCTGTGGCATGGAAGTAAGGAGAAGACAGTAAACTGAGAGGGAATCATACAGGAGTGGTGGTGCCTTGAGGCACAGAATGGCAGTGGTGGGAACAATATCGCTCACACCCCTGGGGATATTCTGGAGATATCCTCCCTGTCTCTCTGGGCAACCAGAGGAAGTTGGGCATCTTCTCTGGTGGCAGACACTGGTATGTGGGTGAGGGCATGGAGGAAGGGGAGTTCTCTGAGGCCCGGGAGGATATGGCTGCTCTGGAGAAGGATTATGAGGAAGTGGGCATCGATTCCTATGAGGATGAGGATGAGGGAGAAGAATAAAACAGCTGC
>CAUYPK010143834.1:0-23964 GCA_963574355.1 Loris lydekkerianus
CTCCTCAGAAGCAGCATAACAAAATCCAAACTTGGCAAAGAGCCACAGTATACAAAATAATGATAAGAGGCAAAGAGCCGAAATTCATTTTGGCCGGGAGCCGCATGCGGCTCTAGCCGCGTGTTCGCCACCCCTGGTTTAGGCCCTACCCACACCCCTTGAGAAATCACCCAAGAATCTGGACTCCTGGGGGACAGGCCTCCAGACCTCAGAGTGAGAGTGGAGGGGAGTGCTGGGAGCTCACATTTTCAGGTAGAGAATATATACAGTTTTATACAGTTTTATGCCTGGCAGGAGAACTCCATGGCACCCTAATAGGGGAGGCAGGTTCAGTTTTTAGAGGGTCTCTCCCTTGGAGTGTACTGGGATGAACTTTGAACTCTGCTCATTTGTTTGTGGGGCACTCTGAGCCATTCTCATGTGGGAGGGGACTCCCGTCCACTTGGTGATGGATTTTGTACCATTTGTTTATATCTTTGGGGTTGCAGCTCACCTTAGCAGGGTTGATGTGCGTTCTTCAACCTTCTGTCTTAGTGTAGCTTTAACCCACCAAGTTACTTGCTTAACTTCTGTCCTTTAACTCTCCTTCTGGATGGGATCCTCTGTGAAAAGCTGGGTTCAGTCAGCCATCTTGTCTTTGCCAGCCCTCTTTCCTCTTTCTTACTGAATGATTCAAGACTCACAAATTCTTAATATTAAAAAAAAATTGATTATCTTCAAATACTTTTCTTTACTCAATAATTCACACACACATTTTTTCATGTGTTCAAAAAACAATGTAAAACACCCAAAAAGTGAGTGTTATTGTTCAGAACTCTGGTAATGTTCTAAGATAACTTAGAAATGTTCCTTGATTTATGGAACTACAAACTCATAGTTATAATCAAATAAGAAAAAGAAAGATTACGTGTAATATTAAAATTATAGTTTTAAAATTATCTAACTTATAGCACATAATTGCATTCTTATTACACCATTTTACCCTTTGAACATTAAGCTGTATGCATATATTGTATATGTGGAATGTAATTGTGAGTGAAATAATACATTCCTAACTTTAAGTAGCCCGGAGATATTTTAGAATGCAATCAAATCTCTCAAAAGGCATCAAAATGAGATTATGGTCTTCCTATTGCTTGTATTATAGTTCTTGTCTTTATTATATTGAATATCTTTTCATGTCTGTCAATGCACATGCATAACCATATTTTTAATGGATGGATGCACCATAGATTTTTTTTCAAAGCTGCTCTCATCTGTTGAATATTGATTTCTTTTCCAATTTCTCATTATTCTAAAAAAGAATACTGTGATTGACAATCTTGAAGAGGGGGATATTATAAAACATTTGCTCTAAAGTGATTCATCCAGCAAATATTTGTTGCTTACCTTTTACTATTTGTATATTCTTTTGTATAGCTTTGAAATTTAAATCACTCTCTTACTTTCTCTTGTCAATTCCTTTCTTTCAGCATGTCCCATTCTGACTCTCTGTATTTTTCTTTCCCTTTCTCTGTCTTACAAATAACATCATGGTATAAGGACTAGCAACAAGTATGGGATAATGTAAATATTTAGGAAATGGAAGCTAAAGATGTCTCAATATGGATATCTCTCTTAGAATTTTACAAGTTATACAATTTTTATTAAAAATAGTAAAATACCTTCCAAGGACTGGATCATGCCTCCCTTGATGGGGTTGTGATGCTTTTTTGATCCTTAGATAATTTTAAAATTTGGTTAAAAAATTTTTCAAAACAAACTCTGACTAAACCACATCTATGTATATATCCAAAACCATCATTTTGGGGTTAGGTTAGACATATTTTCAAGTCTATGATAGGGTTTGATCACAGGCATATATTTCTGTGTTTTCCAGTACCCATATATGAAACTGCCTTTTGTTTCTATCTATTATTCCAAATTTCTCTACTGATGTGTGTATAGTTACATTAAATAAAATCCAGATTTAAATTCTGGCTGCCAACTATGTGACAACAAGGAGAACCCTAACAAAATATTTGTTAGTATTTCAAAAATATTCAGGTGTTTTTACCACTGTAAACAAATAACTTCGGGGCACAATTGTAGTTTTGTATGTGTGTGTGGTCATCTAATTACTTGCAGTGTTCTTAGAATGATTTTTAAAGATAATTTCAACCAATTTCACTTATATTAATATGTAGTAAATGGACATCATAGTACAAGCTAGGTTTGACTTCAGTAAAATTTAAAATATAGTATGAAGGTATTTTTTTTCTTTTAGTTTTAAAATAATATAGACTTAAGACAACTCCAGAATATAGAGATACATAAAGGGAATGAAAAAGAACATAATTTTTTTTTATTAAAACCTTAAACTTTAAAAGATAACCGGTATTAACAGATTGACACAGAAACTGTGGGCATTTACTTCATGGTTTTGGTAATACAAATGCATTTTTCTTTTTAAAAATGTTCAACATGTTGGTATACCAATCCTACTATTCTGAAAATTGCTTTTTAATCTTATCTTTTCATTACAGTAAATTTTCCAGGCCAGTGCTTATCAGCCTGACTTAACAAAATGTAATTGGTTTCTATTTCATGAAAAATAAATACTTTAATTGCTCAACCATTTTTTACTTAAAAGTATTCAAATTATTTATTTTATTCAAGAAAAATACTACAGCAAACTCACTTCTGCACACACTGATGACCTTAGATTATGTACTTTTAAATAAAAGTAAAAATAAATAGTTACCAATAATATTTATAATTTACCAATATATAATAGGAGAGTAAGTAGCAGGTTTTTTGACAAGTCATTTTTTCTTGGCTTTGCTCCCTCCCAGACCCTTTTACCTTTCCTTTTCTCTCTCCCTTCCTCTCCTTCTTCCTTTTCTACTTGCCTTTCTTTTCCTCAATCCCTTCCTTCCTCTCTCCCTTCTTCCTCTTCACCTTTTCCTTCCTTCCTTCTTTTCTGTTTTTCTTTGCATTATCTTCTATACTTTTCTTATGTATTTTCTTTTTTATTGCTTCAAATGTGTATTACACTTACAATAAAATTAGATTTCCAAATTAGGAAAAGTCTGGATAGATCCCCTTTTGCTTTTTGACCAGAGAACAAGAAAATCTTGCACATAAGAAATTTGTTTATTATGAATTTTTAACATTCAAATTCTGCTTAAGGACCATTGATACTGTATCTGTACTATATTTGGAAACTCAACTATTAGATAGTAGAGAGTAGAGAGTGGTGAAATCACCTTTGAAATGAGAATTATAAAACTGGAAAGGAAAAAAGAGCCAGTAGTATCTTTAGTGGCTGGAGAACATTGAGTTGCTTGAGGTAGTGACAAGAATGGCAGTTTGGCATCAGAACACCTGACTTTATGGTTTTGGTAACACAAATTCATTTTTGTGTTAGACCCCAGTAGATGTTACCTGTGTGACACGAGACAGTGCATTTACTTTTTTTTATCTCCATTTTTTCTCACCATAAAAGAGGAAAGAAATATTAAAATGGTAAAACTATGAAGTTGAAGTTAGAAAATGATTGCCACAGTGCATATCAAATGAATATGAAGTGTAGGCATAAATCCACTTGTGACTCTCACTAAATAAATAGGAACTAAGACAATAACCAGAAGCCATTTATTACAGCACAGAAATGAATAAAAGCTTAACATTTACCCTGATACTTTTAAATGTATTTAAAATTAAAACACTGGATATCTCTTTTAGGGCATTTATTTTATTGTTTGATTTTGTGCTTGGTTGAAATGAATATCTTTTAGATTGTCATTGAAGCAGCACAGATGCCAGTTATTGCTACAGTGTTTTTTTTTTCTACTTAAAGTATTTATTTTTTTAAATTAAATCATAAACACATAGATCATGTATACATTAATGCATTTATGGGGTACAATGTGCTGATTTCATATAGAATTAGGAATGCTTATATCACATTGGTTAATATATACCTTATCTCGTCTACTGCGGTGAGGGACAACGCGAGGGAATTATTGTGTTAAGACATTTATATTTTATACTAATAGATCTGACATGTACACTTGCATTATGCACCATAGGTGTGATCCCACTATTTACCCTCCCTCCATCGGACTTCCCTCTTCCCCTCCCATTCGCTATCTTCCCTCCTTCATCTTGAGTCATAGTTGTGATCTATTATTCTTCATATGAAAGTGTGAGTGACTGTAAATTGGTTTCATAATAGTACTGAGTATGTGGGATATTTTTCCTTCTATTCTTGAGAAACTTTACTAAGTAGGATATGTTCCAGCTGCATCCATGTAACATAAAAGCAGTAAAGTCGCCAGCCATTTTTAAGGTTGCATAATACTCCATGGTATACATATATCACAATTTATTAATCTACTCATGGGTCGATGGGTACTTGGGCTTCTTCCATGACTTGGCTATTATGAATTCAGCTGCAATGAACAATTTGTTGTAAAGTGATTTTTTGTATTTTGGATATACACCTAGTAGAGGAATTGTAGGATCAAATGGCAGGTCTACTTTCAGATCCCTGAGTATTCTCCAACTTCTTTCCAAAAGGGACATATTATCTTGCACTCCCACCAGCAGTGTAGAAGTGTTCCCTTTTCTCCACATCCATGCCAACATCTGTAGTTTTGGGATTTTGTTATGTGAGCCACTCTTACTGGAGTTAGATGATATTTCAAAGTGGTTTTGGGATTTGCATTTCTCTGATGATTAAAGATAATGAGTATTTTTTCATGTGTCTGTAGGACATGTGCCTATCATCTTCAGAGAAGCTTCTGTTTGAGTCCGTTGCCCACAATAAAATGGGATTACTTGTTCTTTTCTTATTGATAAGTTTGAGTTCTCTGTCAACCTTTGTCAGAATCATAACCTACAAATATACTCTCTGATTTTGAGGGCTATCTGCTTGTTTTACTTAGTGTGTTCTTGGCTGTGCAGAAGCTTTTTAGTTTGATCAGATCCCAGTTGTTGCGGTGAGGGACAACGCGAAGGAACAGCAGCTTTTACATGGATGCAAGCTTGCTCCTGTAATGTTTTGGAAAGCAAGAAGCAGACTACATCTCAGATTGGTATGTAGCAAATGAGCTTTATTTGGGACCACCGTATATAGTCAAGCAGTCATGTACACTCCATTACTCTATAAGCAAAGAATTTTCCTTCTAAACAATTCTTAGCTAACTTTAACTTTGCTTGAGGACATCAATTCTAAAAATCAACAATATCTATTCAAAACATCCATCTTACATTACTTACGAACATGCTTCAACTATCTGTAAAAATTAGAAACTTGGGGGGATAATAATCAAGATTTTCATGTGCCCATTGAGATTTAACAGACAATCTTTATGATTTTGTTTATCCACAGAGCTTGAAGCTATACAGCTGTTAGGACGATGTTTTTCACACATTGTCAACCTCTGGGCTATATCTCCAGCAGGCAGGCTCTCAAACTGTGACCTTATCTGGGCTTAACAACCACACCATAAAGCCACTGAGAATGGAATTTCATTTTTCTATTTCACAAGCCCTATATGCTGATGGAGGCAGCTGGTTCAGAGATACTGTGTTAGCAAAAACCATGTCAACTCGCCTTTCCCTGCCTCAGTGGCACACATGTGGAAATTCATCCCACACCAGAAATGTATTTTTGATGTTGCTTCAATTAGATGGGGAGTCCTTCTCATAAAGTATTCTCCAAGGCCAATTTTTTCAATTTTTTCTCCTGCACTCACTCCAAGAAATTTTATACTTTCATCTCTTATGTTTCAATATTTTATCCAGTGAGAGTCAATTTTTGTTAATAGTGAAATGTGTGAGTCCAGTTTCAGTCTTCTACAAGTTATCATCCAATTCTCCCAGCACCATTTGTTAAACTGGGAATCTTTCCCCCAATTTATATTTTTGATAGGCTTATCAAATACTAAATGACAATAAGTATCTGGGTTCATCTCTTGGTTCTCAATTCTGTTCCATACATCTACTTCTCTATTTTTTGTGCCAATACCAGGCTATTTTGATCACTATAGATTTATAGTATAGCTTGAAGTCTGGTAGTGTGACTCCTGATTTGTTTTTATTTCTGAGTAATGTCTTGGCTATTTGAGGTTTTTTCTGGTTCCATATAAAACTAATTTCTTTCTTTCTTTTTTTTTTTTTTTAGATCTTTAAAGTATGATGGTGGTGCTTTGATAGGGATTTTATTAAATTTGTAAATTGCTTTGGGTAATACAGACATTTTAATGATGTTGATTCTTCCTAGCCATGAGCATGGTATGTTTTTCCATTTGTTAACATCTTCAGCTATTTCTTTTCTCAGAATTTTATAATTCTCTTTATAGACATCTTTCATGTTCTTTGTTAGGTAAATTCCCAAATATTTTATTTCTTTGGCACAACTGTAAAGGGAATAGTCTTTGACTATTTTTTCAGCTTGATTATTATTGGTATGTATAAAAGCTACTGATTTGTGGGTATTGATTTTATATCCTTAAACGCTAATGTATTCCTTGATCACTTCTACAAATTTTCTGGTTGAGTCCCTGGGGTTTTCCAGGTATAAAATCATATCATCTGTGAAGAGTGAAAGTTTGATCTCCACTGACACTATTTGCATACCCTTGATTGCCTTTTCTTCCCTAATTGTGATGGCTAAAACTTCCATTACAATGTTAAAGAGCAGTGGAGATAATGGGCAGCCTTGTCTGGTTCCTGATCTGAGTGGAAATGTTTTCAATTTTACTCTATTCAATATGATATTGGCTGTGGGTTTGCTGTAGATAGCTTCTATCAGTTTAAGAAAAGTCCTTTCTATACCTATTTCCTTAAGTGATCTGATCATAAAAAGATGCTAGATATTGTCAAAAGCTTTTTCTGCATTTATTGAGAGAATCATATGATCTTTGTTTTTTAGTTTATTTACAGATTCAATATACATATATTGAACCAGACTCAAGACCCTGGGATAAAACCCACTTGGTCATGGTGTATAATTCATTTGATGTAATGCTGGATTCTGTTTGGTAGGATCTTATTAAATACTTTTGCATCTATGTTCATTAAAGATATTGGTCTATAGTTTTCTTGTTAGGTCTTTTCCTAGTTTGGGAAACAGGGTGATATTTGCTTCATAGAATGTGTTATGAAGTATTTCATTTTTCATGTTTTGGAAAAAGTTAAGAAATATAGGTACTAGTTCCTCTTTAAACATTTATAGAATTCTGATGTGAAGCCATCTTCTTTTGGGGGGAGATTTTGTATAGTTGATTCTATTTCAGTATTTGATATAAGTCTATTCAGCATTTCCAATTCTTTCTGATTAAGTCTAGGAAGTTGGTGTGCTTCCAAATATTGATCAATTTCTTTCAGATTTTCATATTTCTGAGAATAAAGTTTTTTGCAGTATTCATTAAGGATTTTTTGAATTTCTAAGGTGTGTGCTGTTATTTTGTCTTTGTCATTTCTGATTGATGATACTATGGAATTTAATTTTCTATTTTTGATTGGGTTGGCCAAAGGTTTATCAATTTTATTGAATTTTTCAAAAAAAGAACTTTTTGATTCATTGATCTTTTGAATAATTCTTTTGTTTACAATTTCATTTAATTCTGCTCAAATTTTAGTTATTTCTTTTCTTCTACTGGGTTTGGTGTTGGAATGTTCTTCTTTTTCCAGTTGCTTAAGATTGTCCCACTAAGTTATTGACTTTTTCTCTTTTTGTTCTCTTGAGGAAGGCTTGCAATTCCACAAATTTTCCTCTAAGGACCACCTGTGCAATATCCCACAGGTTCCGATAATTTGTGTCTACATTATTATTTTGTTCCGAAAATTCGGCAATTTCCTTCTTAATCATTCAGCATAAGGTTATTTAGTTTTCATGTCTTTGTATGCAGATACCTGTTTTTGGTGAGCTTAACACTTATTGCATGATGATCTGAGAAAATACAAGGAATAATTTCTATTCTTTTAAATTTGTTGAGGTTAGACTTGTGACCTAAGATGTGATCAATTTTAAATGATGCTCTATGGGCTGATGAGAAGAATGTGTATTCAGTTTTGTTGACATGAAATGATCTATAGATGTCTGTTAAATTCTATTGCTGTATGGTGAAGTTTAAGTCCAACTTTGCTTAGTTTCTTATTGAAGGATCTATCCAACACTGGCAAATGAGCATTAAAATCTCCAACTAGTATAGTGCTAAAAGATGTTAAATTGCTCATGTCTGTTAGGGTCCCCCTTATAAATTGAGGACTGTTCTGGTTGGGTGCAAAAATGTTAATAATTGACATCTTATCATGTTGAATGTTTCCCTTAACAAATATGAAGTGATCATCCTTGCCTTTCCCTACTTTTGTTGGTTTAAAGCCTAATGTATCCACAGATAAAATTGCCACCCTGCTTTTTTCTGATTTCCATTTGCCTGGATTACAGATGCCCATCCCTTCACCCTGAGCCTATATTTACCCTTTAAGGTAAGATGAAATTCTTATATGCAGCAGATATATGGCCTGAGTTATTGTATTCAGTCAGCCTTATTAAGAGGACTGCTTCTTAAATCTGACTTTTTGTATTCAGTCAACCTTATTAATAGCCTGCCTCTTAAGAGGACAGTTTAAGCCATTCTAATTAATTGAGAGTATTGATAGGTCTGGTAGTATTTTGGGTATCAAGTTTTTTGAAAGTCCAGTGGACATTTTGAATCTTTTCACCACAGTGGAAATTGGGTTTTGTTTAAGAATTTCAGAGTGAGTTTACTTTGATGATAGAGCATTGTGCTGGTCATTATGGAGGAGTGTCTGTGACAAGGTGGGTTGGTTATGGCAAATTTTCTGAATTTATGGAAAATTTCTTCAACATGTGTATGTCATTAAAGTATTTAACTTCTCCATCATAAATGTAGCTCAATTTAGCTAGATACAGGACCCTGGGCTGAAAGTTGTTTTGTTTTAGGAGATTGAAGGTCAATGACCATCTTCTTTTGACTTTAAAAGGGTTAGCAAGAAGATCTGCAGTCATTCTAATATTCTTCCCCTTGTAGGTTATGATTTTATTATGTCTTGCTGCTTGCAGAATTTTCTCATTCATTTTAACTTTGGTGAAGTCAATTACAATGTGTCTAGAAAATGCTTTATTTGGGTTGAGTCATGCTGGGGTTCTAAAATTGTCTGCTATCTGAATTTCAGTATCACTTGCCATGCTTGGGAAGTTCTCCTCAATTATCTCTTGGAGTAGAGTATCTGTGCCCTTTGGACCATCCTTCAGGGATTCCTATGAGATGAATGTTTACTTTTTTGGAGTGATCCCACAATTCTCTCAGGGAATGATCCATTTTTGTTCTCCTCTTCCTCTGTGAGTGTTTGGGAGAGTTCAATAGCTTTGTCTTCAATGTCAGAGATCCTTTCTTCTGCCTGTTCCATTCTGTTACTGAGGGACTCCATTCTATTTCTCAGATCCTTGAGGGCTGCTAGTTCTTGCCTCAATGTCTCAAAATATTTGGTGATTTTTGTCTTTGAATTCATTGAATTCTTGAGACAACTTTTGAAATGCTCCTTGAATTTCTAATTTCATTTTCATTTTTACCTCCATTCTGTTAATCTTATTTGCAATCCAAATTCTGAATTCGACTTCAGGCATCTCAGACATTTGTTTATGAATGCGATCTTCTATTGTGTCTCCTTTGTCATTTGTTGGGGGAGTTGATCTACTCTGATTCTTTATGTTACCAGAGTTTTTCCACCGATTCTCTGCTATGATTATTTTTCACCATTTGGCTAGGGAAGGTGGTAAGGTGAAATTGAATTGAGGGCTCCTGGAGTTGTAATTAATGAGCCTTTTAACAAAGAACTGGGACTGATGATTGTGGCTTTTTTCTTAGAGCTTTACAAAGGTCCCATTCAGAACTACTACCTGAACCTCTGGGCTCCTGCTTGGTGTGGTGGTGCTAGATGGGACTGATCTGCATTCAGCTAGTCTCTGTCCAATCCTAGTGAATCAGTGGCTTTGGGCTGAAATCTTAGTTGTGGAGATATATAAGCAACTAAGACACCCAGGTCCACCACCCACACTGCCACAACAACACAGCCAGGGTACTACATTTTTGAGTTCCTGGGTGATTGACCCAGGTCAAGAGTTCCAAATCAATTTATCCCAGTGACACAAACATCAATCAGATGGGAAAGTTTAAAAGGTCTTCATCATTTAGGCAGCAAGGGTCCACTGGAAGCTCACTTTGATCCCAGTGGGAGGGATTGTGGAGCTTCCACCACTGTCAAGAGT
Source organism: Loris lydekkerianus (assembly GCA_963574355.1). Taxonomy (NCBI): domain Eukaryota; kingdom Metazoa; phylum Chordata; class Mammalia; order Primates; family Lorisidae; genus Loris; species Loris lydekkerianus. The sequence goes on from CAUYPK010143834.1 coordinate 10,286, forward strand.
GGCACTGCCATTGTTGGGGGTGGTGCTGCTGGTCTGGGGTACTGCCGTGTGCAGGTCACAGTAGCCAGTGGGGAGATGGAGAGCATTGCCACAGCACACAAGGGTCACAGCAGCCCAGCACAGAACCAGAGGGCAGAGCCACTGACCCCCAGTCTCTTGCTGCAGAAGCTGGGTTGGGAACTGGAGTGCAGAGCCTCTGACCCCTAGCCTCAGCCAGGAGCAGGGAGGAAGCCAGAGGTTGGAGTTACCAGCCTCGAAGGCCTCAAGGGTCACAGGAGCCTGGCATGAGTTACTGGCTGGTGGCGGCTATGAGTCTCAGAAGCTTGGTGGGCAGCTGAAGGATGGAGTTGCCAACCCGAATGGGTCACAGGAACTGGGAAGGAGGTGCTGGCCACCACAGTCCATGGGCTGCAAGGACTAGGTGGAGAGCGAGAGGGTGGAGTCACAGGCTGTGGTCCATGGTTTGCAGAAGCTGGGTGGGAGCCTCAGACTGTGTGTTGCAGGGGCCGGGCGGGAGTCACAGGCCATGATCCATGGGTCTCAGGAGTTGGTGGGTGGAGTCCCTGCCTGTGGGCTGCACAGTCACAGGAGCCAGGTGGGAGCCAGGTTGCAAGGGCCAGTCGGAGTCACTGTCCATGGGCTGCAGGTCTCAGGAGCTGGGTGGGAGTCCTCACCATGTTTTCCCATCTCAGAAGCCCAGTGGAGAGCCAAGTTGCCCACCATGGGCCACCACGCTTGGGAGACAGTGGGCTGTGGTCTCCCCTGGTCGATAGCTTGGGACCTGATCTATGTTCTTTCCAAGTTGGGGAAAGTCTCTCTCCCTTTATGACTCCCCACCTTTATTAAAGTTATAGTTTCAGCACAACTGACCCTCAGCTCATGAGATGCCCTGCTTTAGCAGAAATCTGCCAAATTCTCTGGATTTTGCAAGGGGTAATCTTTCAGATCACCAGGAGAGAGGGAAGGGGTGGATTGGGTGTTAAGGAAGGTAAGGTAAGGAGAATATTAGATCAACTTTTTTGCTCAGACAAGAGACTGCCTGGGCTTGCAGTGGCATCTCTCAGTGAAGTGAGTCCTGGCCGTCAGTAGTTCTTTCCCTTTTGGTGAAACAAAAGATCCTCTGTTCTCTATTCTCCTCAAGCTGCTTTTCTGGGGGGCGGGGGAGGGATTCTTATGCTCTTTGGGATGGGTTTTGTACCTGAAATTTGTTTCCTTGGAGTCCTAGCTTGCCACAGCAGGGGTGATGCATACCTATAGATCCTCTCTCCCAGCTCAGCTCCCAATCTTCCACTTTATTGGGTTATTTCTGGCCATTATTTCAACCTCTGTACAGGAGCCGCCACCAAAAGCTGGCTTCAGTCAGCCATCTTTCCTCCCTCTCTGTTGCTACAGTTTTCAATGACAGTTTTTATTTCTTGATTTGAGTAAGATTATTGGTATCTTACAAGTATAAATGGAACAGCTTTTCAAACATAAAAGAAAAGTCAAAAGAAACCCATAGTGCGTTATTCCTGTACCTGACTGGTTTTAACAATCCATATGTTAGTTAGGGCCTTCACCCATTTGTTCTTTCACTGATTGCTATTAATTGAATTTTAATACAATAAGTTATACACTGTATATGCAATAATGAGTGACATGACCATGTATTGGTGAAAGAGAAATTGGCATTAATCAATGTGACACAACAAGATGTAAATGCTAAGAGTTTTGATGCACAACCAAAATAAAAGCAGGATAACTTTGTCTTTTATTAATATTCCCTTACAGTCAAAAGACATAGCAGTACTACTCTCAAAAACGTACTGTATTCAATGTAATCCCTCTTGAAATCCACCAAAGTGCGATTCCATTCAGAACACATAGAAAACTTTTAAGAATAAGTTTTAGAATGAATTCCACTATTTGATTAAAACATTTGTTTATATCTCCATTTTTTTACTTGACCATTAGTAATAACTGAACATAACACTGTAAATGAAAATCAAGTCTTTATCTGCCTCAAGTCATCGAGAGGATAAAATAAAGTGGTAAATCTTATAAAATTCAACAGTATTGCCCAACTACTATGTTCTTTTGATTATACTATAATGTTACATAATTAAACATTAATAAGCAGCACATATCCTTAACTACAATGAGATTTCTTATCCTTTAGAACTCAGAATTTGAAGAAGCATAAAAATAATATAAAGAGTCTGCCCCCTAGAGGGTGGTGTCATGCATCATTCCTGGGTTATGTTCCTTCATTATTCCTGGGAACTCGTCAAGGCCAAGAAAATGTGTTTACTGTTCTCCTGCCCAATGTTATGTACTAAATCAGTCCCAGATTTCAAGAAGTGAATGTACATTGAGAGTTTCTATGTTATCAGTTTGCTCAGCAATTATCTAAGGAATCAGAACAGATTTGATTCACCAGAAACTATCTTAAAAACCATAGTAGCAGTTGATTTTAAATGGGTGGTATATGTGACCTGAAAACCAGAACTATTTGTCTTCTTGGGGCACAAACTTTCTAGTGTGAAAATCCATTCAGTTTATCAAATTATAGACCAGAATTTTATCTTGTGAGTGAAGGGATTTGGGGATTTTAAGGGATATTTTTATGTTAGCTGATGAACTGAACTTCTTTACTCTGAGGATATTTCTTTCTAAGAAGTAGGACTCACTTTCTAAGTTCTTTGAAGTCTTTTTCAGTAAAAACTAATATAAAATATTTACTAATGTTTCACTGTTTCTTAACTTATTCATAGAAACTTTTTTTTTGTTTTTTATATGACCACACAAAGATACTGAAACCCACCCAGTCCTTTCATGTTTTAATTCTACTAAACTACATCAAAGAAACCAGTAAACAAATTGGATATTGATTTCTGGGAGATGCCAGATTTAAGACAAAATGATGATATGCTCTTCTTGGCTTCTGAGAAGCTAAATGTTAAATATTTTTGATAGTCAAAACTGAATAATTCCCATAGATGGTAAACTGAAGATGTTACTTGAACGAGTTTTAAGGAATTTGGGGCTCGGCACCAATAGCACAGTGGTTACAGTGCCAGCCACATATACCAAGGGTGGCAGGTTCAAATCTGGCCTGGACAAGTTAAACAACAATGACAATTGCAACAAAAAATATCTGGCATTGTGGTAGGCATCTGTAGTCCCAGCTACTTGGGAGGCTGAGGCAAGAGAATCTCATAAGCCTAAGAGTTGTGAGCTGTGATGCCATTGCACTCTACTGAGGGTGACATAGTGAGACTCTGTCTCAAAAAAAAAAAAAAAAAAAAAAAAATGGATTCCATTTCCAGCTTTGTTACTAAGGAGCATGTCACTTTATGTTTTTACAACTGTAACATGAGAGGATTGAGTAGGTTGAACTCTAAAGTCAATTGCAGGATTACTATGATCGCTTATATTATAGCTTGGGAGATATATTCATTGATATGAAGAATAATTTGTGCATAATTTGCACTTGGCTTCATCAAGAAATTTTATTGCTTCAGAACCAAATGACCTTTTCTCTAAAAATGTACATACTTTGAGATATTCCTCGCTTTATGGGTCACTAAACTTGGTCACAATAATTAGAAATGGCCCAATATAGATAACAAAGTCAAGCCCCAGAGATGTCTTTCAGGTTAAACAATAAATTTCTAAACTTTGATTACAATTTTAAATATTATTATCACTATTACTATCTTCTGTAGCAGGGAAAAGGTCAGTGACTCGAGAAATAAAAATAAAGTATGTATCATGCATAATTGAGAGAACAAAAATTGAAAATACTGAATTCTTAAAAACTGAATAAGAAATTAATTTTAATTTAAATTTAACTTTATCTGTCTTCAAATATCCATATTAGGGTAAAATTACACCTATTCACAACTGTTTATATATAAAATGAATCCTCAAAATACAAATAGGTAGAAATCACAGGTCATACCCACAATTGAATGATGGGTCTGTACTATTTTAGAGGCGATCTCATGGGTGAGCAGCATTGCATATGTAATATAAATATTACATCACAAAGTAGACTGAGCTTATTCTGTAAGGCTGTCCTTATAAGCCCTAGAGGGATGTGAGTCTTTCTTTTCTGCTAACTCTCCTGTATACTGTATAAAGGTTTGTAATTTAATACTCATCTCATCCACGGTTAAGTGTTGGCCCGGCCCTACTCTAATGAGGTAGCAGGAAAGCATTTAACAATTTAGCATGCTTCAGTGGTAAATATTTTGGGATTATTCCTCCCTCTTGGTATTATGTATCCATAAATACATTACTACCTAGTTGAGAATTTTCTCTTTTCGTATCAATAAGTGTTATGGTCAGTGGGATAACTGGATGTCTCATTTTGAATAAACACACTTATTTTATTACTTAACTAAAGCTGTTCAATTTTAGCCTTTGGCTGTGTGACTTTAATCAGAAGTGATTATGATTTAGTACACCATAGCATGTTTATTTTTGTAATTCATTATAATAGTCCATGGAAAAAGTGATAGTAAACAGTTTATAACTTTTGTAAATAAAAAAAAAATGGTTTCTGATCTATGAAGGAAAAAAATTCAGTCACTTCTCTGTAAAAATATATTGTCATGGTTTGAAAACCCAACACTTGTTAAAATGCTGTTTATTTTTAATGATCAAATGCTTTTTACACACTTTTTCAGTGATTCTCAGACTACCTGCATAATAATAAATTGAAGAATGTTTTTAAAAGATAAATCTCTTGGTACTACCCAGCATTATTGAATAAGAACCTCTCACAAGCAGAATTCAAGGCTCTGCATTTTTCATAAGCTTACGAGAAATTCTTATGAACATTTAAGTTTGCATTGCTCTATTTTAAAACTATAATTTTTCATATAAAGAGCTTGTGACCCTGAGAAAAACAACATAATTTTCTCCTTCAATTTAACAACTAGTTACTAGGAGATTTTGAATCAGAATCTCAGGTCTCCTTACTCTTAGGGCAATTTCTATGGATGCTATAAGTGCGATCTTTCTTGTTCATTCTACAGAATTAGTAGAAAAGTTAATTTTATCATTAAAAAATCTTTGATGTAGTTTGTATAAACCTAGTATTTTAATAATTTTCATCCTTAAATTTATCTTTCACCTCTTTATACAAATCTTGTCCTAACTAATCAGTCTAATCTCTCTTTCTTTCATTTGAAAAAAAGTTCTACATTCATGACTTTCTATCCGATGTTCCAGTCTCAAGATTTTTTAGTTTATTCTCATGTATGTCTTTCCCATTTGTATTAATTAACATATGTTAGGTTACGCTGTATTGACAAATGGACATGCCAAAGTCACAGTGGCATATTGCAATGAAAGTTTATTTTTTATTTTCACTACATGTCTAGGTTGGCTTAACATAGTGCTCTGGCTTTTCTGGTCCTGTAGTGCTATTCAGCAAATATTTCTGGTCCTGGCCTCTTAGGCACAGGGTAGAATTATATGTGCAGGATTTTTAGTAATTACGCTGAGCCACGTAGCTAGAGCTTTGCAATAAACTGTAGAAGTTACAGCCATTGCACTGGGACATTTTAATGCTAATATGAAAACTTCCTGTGTCTGGCATTCCAACTGATAATACCAAAGGCAATAACTGGTCTTTGGGCATGGGTTTCTGAGACAACTTAATGAACAGAGATTTGCTGGAGATCCACAAGACATATATTGTACTAAAGAAAAATAAAATTCTGTGGTTTTGTCATCTGAGATTGTTGGAATTATTTGTTACCTTGTCATAACACTGACCATCAGCCAGGGGTGTCAAAACCTACAGCTCATGGGCTAGGAGTGGATTATGTGAGGACTTTTTGCTTTTTTTACTGTGGTGTCAGATATTGCAAAAAGCATTCATGGACTTTTATGAGGGGGGCTCATCATCATCTTTTTTTAGTGTTTGTGCATGTAATGTGTGGGCTAAGACAACTCTTCTACTGTGTGACAGAGAAGATAAAAGGCTAGACACCCCATTCTAGATTATCTCAACATAATCATTCAGAGATTCAGCCTGGAACAGGCTGCACTTCCTTGTATCTCCCGCATTTTTTATTGTGTGTCCTTTTTGTACCCATGGCATGGAAAAAAAGTCAGAGGAAATATACATAATCTTGTCACTGTTCAACCAGCCATGACATGGGTCATCTTCCCCCATAGCCCACTGTCCAGATCTAATCACAGATCTAATTTTAATTTTGAAGGAAGAAGAGAACTTGATACTTGTGAAAACAAATGATGAGGTAGACATTATTAAATAAACTTTGTTATTTTTGTTCTTAGGAATTTTTTTTCCTGAATACTTAAAAGTAGAGAATGAATACCTTTGTAGACTTGACATAATATCAATAAGTCATATGGAATAGATAAATACATCTATAATAAAACAAAAATACTATTAAAAGAAAAAAATCGTAAGAAAACTTTTTTAGGAACCCTAGTAAATGTATTTCAATGCCTTTATTCTATTAACAAGTTTTGCAAACAATTTTTAAAATACAGTAGACCCTACATAATTGACCACCTTCCTACATTGATCACCTCCTTAAATTGACATACTTTTCGTAGACCAGACATGCACTATATGTATATATCAGTACAGTAAATCTAATTCTTTTGTTGTTGTTGTTGCAGTTTTTGGCTGGGGCTGGGTTTGAACCCACCACCTCCGGTATATGGGGCCAGCACCCTACTCCTTTAAGCCACAGGCACCCGCCCAGTAAACCTAGTTCTTTATATTGACCACCTCCATATGTTGACCAGTGTGTTACCGTCCCTTGGCTGGTCTTAACAGAGGTTCTATTGTAATTGAAATATCATAATATGGAACCAAGAAAAAGACAGAGCAGCCAGTCAATTCAAAGAGTGAATACACAAAGCTGGTAAGCTTAGGAAAAAAATGTTCACTCATTCCCCTCAAAAAAGAAAAAGAAATTAAAATTAGAACATCAAATATAGGAAGAAAAAAGATGGCAGATGAGAAGAAGGTTCTCAACAGCCTCATGCAGGAAAACTAGGGCAAAGCACAGGCAACAACCCATTTGATTTTCTTCCTGCAGAAACAGCATGTGAAGGCACAGAGAGATAGTGTGGGACACCAGGAGCAGAAAATTAAAAAAATAAACTAAAAGGAATATAACAAAGGACACAGGTGACAGTGAGTTTTTGTAGCTCAGAAACAGACACTCTGCACTAAGACTACTGATCTGAGATCCTGGGTGGCCCTCAACATTCTCTATGTCCCCCCAGCTGGGTTGGCCTGAATGTCTCCATAGAGGTACCATGCCAGACAAAGGGCACAGAGGGGAATGGATAGCAGCTGGGGCCACCGGAGCTACTGGGTATACCACAAGAGACTGGGGTGGGCTGGAGAGGGAATAGATTGACTTGCAGTTTCTCTAAGCCATAGATGGTGACCTGTAACCAAACACTTTTGTGAAGTGCAGGCAGACCTGGCCATAGGAATTGGTGGGTGTGGGGCCAGTGGGCTACCATCCAACAGGGAAACAACAAACCACTGTCCCACTCCCCCTGAGCACAGAAGGGGTGTGGAGAGCACAGTGACTCCAGGGCCACTGGTAAACACAGCAGTCTCACTTGAAACAGCTTCCCAGAAGACCCACGGTTCATCCTGCTATGTGGTGGGCTTGGGTTCTGTCCTTTAGGATTAAGGTGCAGCCTGAATTGGGCCTCTGCTTTTGTTTAGCAGATCAAAGTAGTCCCATCCCACATTGGAACTTCCTGCTGGATTCCAGGTCCTGCTTTCCTTACTGACTTAATTTCAGTCCTTACCCCAGCCAAAGCCCTGAGGCTCCTTCACCAGAGGCTCCCTTTTCGGAACTGTTTTGCTGTTAAGCATTCAGCATTTTCCCCAAGCCTGCAGCACTACACTCACACCCAAGTCTCCAGTGCTGCCTATACTGACACATCAGTATTACTCCCAGGAACATAGTTTACATTAGGGTCATCCTTGCTGTCATACATTCTATGGGTTTTGGCAAATGTATGATGACGTATCCACCAATTAAGTATCACAAAGAATGGGTTCATTACCTTTTAAGTCCTCTATATATTCATTTTTCCCTCCCCCACCATTGATATTTTTACTATCCTGCATTACTTTTCCATTTTTTTATTGTGGTATAATAAACATGACATAAAATGTGCCTTCTTAACAATTTTAAGTGTACAGCTCACTAATATTAAATATATCCATAATACTGTGCAACCTACACCAACATTCATCTCCAGAACTATTTTTATTTTGTAAATCTGAACCTCTATTATATCTACTAAATAATAATTCTCCATATATCACATATTTCTTTTTTCTTTTTTTTTAATTGTTGAGAATTCATTAAGGGTACAATAAGCCAGGTTACAATAATTGCATTTTTTAGGTAAAGTCCCTCTTGTAATCATGACTTGCCCCCAGAAGGTGTGGCACACACCAAGGCCCCATCCCCCCTCCTTCCCTCTCTCTGCTCTTCCTTTCCCTACCCCTCCCTCCTCCTTTTTCTCTCTGCTCATATATTTCTTAACTATTCTAGGTCTTTCAATTGGAGCATTTAATCCATTTACATTTAAAGTAATCACTGACAAATGGGAACATCTGTTTTCTTACTATTATTTTTTTCTGTGCTTTATATCATTTTTGTTTCTCATTTCCTGCATTACTGCTTTTTGTATATAGTTACTTTATTATAATAAAATGCATAAATTAATATTTCCTTTTGTGTATATTCCTTAGCTGTTTTCTTTGTGGTTATTACCTAATTTAAATTTATACTAATGCAAGTAACATTAAAAAACTTGGCTCTTTTACAGTTCTGTTGCCACTCTTTTGGTTGTTGATGTCATCAAATTATATCTTTATATGCTTTGTGCCCCAAAACATAAAGTAATATTATTTTAAATGCATTAGTTTCTTAAAGTACGTAGAAAACTAAACATGGCTGCAAACTAAAGTTATAATAATACTATCCTTTAGACTAATAGCTATTTATTTTTAAATGTATTGGTCTCTTAACATGTAGAAAACAAAAGTTTGCCAACTGTTGTTACAATTATTCTAGGTTTTATAAATGTTCCACATATTTACTTTTATTGAGATCTTTATTTCTTCACATGGCTTTGGATAACAGCCCAATGTCACTTTACCCTCCAGGACTATTTTAAGCATTTCTTGTAGGTTAGGTCTAGGGAAAAAATAATTTCCTCAGCTTTTATTTATCTGAGATATTCTCCTCACCTCCCTTACCTTTGAAGGTCAGTTTTGCTGAATATAGAATTCTGGATAGACCGGTTTTTTTTTTTTTTTTTTTTTTTTTTTTTTTTTCCTCTTCCCTTTTAGCACATTAAATGTTAATGTACACATTCTGGACTACAAAGTTTCTGATAGGAAACCTGATAATCTTATTGGGGATCCATTATATGTGATAAATCCTTTTTTTCTTGCTACTTGGTAGATTATCTCTTTGTTTTTGTATTTTGAAAATTTAATTATAATGTGTCTTGGTTTGGTTCTTTTTAACTTCATCCTACTTGAATTTTGTTGTGTTTCTTGGATGCTTATGTCCATTCCAGGAGTTTTCAGCTATTTTTTAAAATTCATTCTCTTTCTCCCCCTGTGTCTCTTTTTTTGTGAAATTTCCAATATGCATATCTTGGTCTCCTTGATGGTTTCCTAGACTTCTTTTAGGCACTGCTCACTTAAATTCATTATTATTATTATTTTTTTTTTTTATATTTCTCAGACTAAGTAATGTCTATTAACCTATCTTCAAGTTTAATGATTTATTCCTTTGGCTGCTGAAATCTGCCTAGTGAATTTTTCATTTCAGGTATAGTAATTTTCATCTCCAAAACATTTTTGCTTTCTCTTTGTTAATTTTGTTAATGTACAGTTTTCCATACTTTAGTTCTTTGAGAATCTTTGAGACGTGCTGTAAGTCTTTGTCTATGGATCTGCTATTAGGTCTTGGACATTTGAGGTTAATAACATGATAATTTGGAAATTAGACTCTCCCCCTTTTGCAGAATTTGTTGTGTTTTTATTATTTTCTGTGTATTGTTTTCTTCTTTAATTATTACATATTGTACTTCTGAGATCATCCTGAGGTGTAATCCTCAGGTCTTATCCAGTCTTTTCTGAGCATATGCCTTTTCCTTAATGTGCATAGTCACCTTTCATTTTTTTCCATCTATGCATTTACTTTAAATATCCTGGTCTTAAATATCTGATTCTCAAAAGTGGAAGAAGAGAAAAAAATATTGGTATAGAAGGCATTTTCTCTTTAAATCCCCTGAAATCATTTCAGCCAAAGTAAAAGGGGCTTGCAACAATGTGAAGAATGTGCAAAAAAAAAACAGAGGCCCATCTCTTTGTCTGCACCTCCTGAACAGAAGCAGTAATCACAGCCCCAGCTGATGATATTTGAAAGTAGACTCTTTTTTTGCCCACTCTCCTGTATGCTATATGATGGCTGCTTCGGGTATGTGTACACAGATGCCTGCCACAGAGATGGAGTGGAGAATGGATTGATGCTATTATTCTAAAAAGTAAACTGATGGAAATGAACTGCAATTTATCAGCCAAGTTTTCCCATAGAATGTTGCAATACTTCAATAGACTCCAGAGTTCCAAAATAGTTACATGAGATAGATTTTGCCAGTGCTATTGTAATTTAGGTGGGGAAACAGATTCATGGTGTCTCTAATACTCCTAAAGAACATGATTTTGGGGGGAACCACAGACAAATAATGGATAACAGCAGTAGTATTGAATATAGTGTATACAAGTTACAGTTATAGATAGATTGATAATGGTGGTTATTAGTGCTACTTTTCTACATGATGCTATATATGAGGCAAGATTATCTATCATCTGAGGAAGAGGAGCAAGGCTGAAATAGAAAGGAAAAACAGAGATTTATAAAGGAGTTGAGGGTTTATGCAAATGAGAAATTTTATTGTTGAACCTTGGAATAATCAAGTAAAACCTAGTAAAAATCACTAGGATCAATAGGTCTCATGGGGCTGAAAAATCAGTGAAGCTGAATGATCATTGGAAAATGAAATAATTGAAACTAATGTAATGGGTCTAGTATACTTATAAATAATAAAAGTATCTATATTATGATCATGTAAGTTGGTGGCTGAGACAATATGCAAAAACAAGATTATTCAAAAGAATAGAGGGTTGGGAATTGAGACACCAGGATTATGGAATGGCTGTTCACATTATTATTGAAATCACCAATAATTTTGACAGAAGTTGAGTTGGATAGAGTAATAGTGCTCCATGTGCTAAAATTTTCAGGAATGTTGAAGAAAGAACCCAAGAGGGTTTTACTGACTAGAACAGGAAGCAAGGTAGTTGATGAGTCTCATGACACAATCTGCAAGGGGGCATTTTTAAGGAGCAGCAAGAAATCATGGTCTGAAATAAACATTGACAATGAAAGGAAATGTATTCTACCTTCAGACATAGGATTGCAAGGGCTTTGAAAGAGAACAAAGTCACATCTTATAGAGGGTCACAGGAGAAGCCAGGTCCTTGGGGAAGAACTCAGATTGAATGACAGCTAAATTGTTAAGGACATGTTCAAAAATGAGGCTCAAAATATGAATTGATTTGTTATATTCATAAACTCCACAGGGCACAGCAAGAGCAGAACAGCTTTAGGAGTCAAGGAGAGAGGGAGGTGGGGTCAGACTGAGATCTTCAGCACCATATGGGGAGAAGAGTCTTGCTGATAAAAACGTCTTGTGCTAACTAACATAAACAGAGATGTGGGACATTGTTGCATGTGCTCTGATAGTCTGGGAGAAGGATTGGCGCTGTGTAGCAAATATGTTTTGGAGGGATAGAGGGAGGAGTTACTAGGAGCACATGATGATCTGTCCGGGCACTCATCTTTCAGTCTTTTCTGGGCTTGTAAGGATGAGGGGAGGGACTGGAAACAAAGAATTACATGCCTATCTACAGTAAAATGTTAATTAATAGTAGTTATCTTGGCATGGTGGCAGAATGTATGACATTGGCTTCTTCATTTTTATTTAATATTTTCAAATGCAGTTGCCCTGTTACATTAGTGGGTTCTCCATCCATAGATTCAACCAACTTCCAATAGAAAATATTTGGGAAAAAATTTGCTTCTGGACTGTACACATTACAGACATTTTTCTCCTGTCACTATATCCCTAAGGAATACAGAATAACAACTATTTATATACAATTTATACTGTATTGGACATTATAAGTAATCTAGAGATAATTTAAAATATATGGGAGGATGGGTAGGTTATATGGAAATACTACACCATTTTATATGTGGAAGGGTTTGGTATGAGGAATGAAGAGACTCACACAGATTGTGTGTGTAGAGGACTAAGAAGCTCTGATGGAGTCCTACTGAGTAAACCTTGGGTCAATATTTATCATCATAAAGCAGGAAGATGTGGTTAAAAAGCACTTACCAAAAATCAGCAGGAAGAAAATAGAAGACAATACATCTCCAACTTATTTTTACAAAATCACAGACCTTAAGCAAGACTTTGCCTCTCATGTAAAGTAACATTTGGAGTCTAAAGTATCTTTACCAAACCCCCTTGGCCTGGTATTTTCATACATCACAAATTCACTCTCCTGGAGCCCAGTCTTCTGTCTTCTTGTACGTACATAGCTCACATACCGTTCTCGTGACTCTCCATATTTCTTTAGATAGAAAACAAGTTCATGCTAAAGATCAGAGTATGCAGAAAACAAACTTAAGTAAAAACATCTTAGTATGGGAGATGAGGGCACAATTTTGACAGGTTTTGGTATTCTTGGGATTTCTGAAATGAATCCCTCATAGATATCAAAGGACAACTGTATTTGTTTTTAATGAATGTGTATGTATTCATTATGGAGATATATACAGAAGATGCCAAAAAGAAGTATACACACTTTAAGGAAGGGAAAGTCTGCATTAAGTTTGTAAAACTCAAGTCACATTTGACTTCTGTAATTACAGAAGATGCTCAATGTGACTTGTGTTCATGATCTGTATCAGGATATATTAATTACCACAACTTTAATATAGTTTTTTTTTTCTTAAAATGTGCATGTATCTTTGGTACCTTCTGTATATTATATTTTTATCTGTATTATCATGGGTATATTATACTTATGTATGTGTATAAAAGATGTGTGTATTTTCACTTTTAACTTAAGTTGAACAAATTGGCCTGAAAGAAGACACTGTAAGATCCCTGGATATTTAATGTTCTTTCTATACTTTTAAAAATTACTTGACTAAAGTAAACCTATGTTCATATAGAAAACTATTATTACTTTACATAAAGCTGTAGGAGTCTAAGCCTGAATGGGGTATAACAATCATATTTACTGATATGTAAGTTGTTAAACGCTGAACAGATGTCTTCATTAGATTCTTCATAATGATGTGAGAATCTTTTGCGGGAGATTTCTACTAATTTGGAAGCTACACAGTAATTCCCTTCAAATACTGTTGTCTGAAACTGCAAGAGCAGGCAACCTAAGACAGGGGCTATGTTTTTCCACCATACAAAAAACAAAAGAGGGAATTGTTGGGCCCTGCCATGTGCCTGAGGCCTAGTGCAACTTCCCGAGCCTGACTAGAAGTAGATCCATCGAG
>CAUYPK010143836.1:0-25541 GCA_963574355.1 Loris lydekkerianus
AAATAAATGGCCTCAAGTAAATTATTGAAAAATATAATTGCCTTGAAGGAATTTTATTAAATGTTCCAAGTAGGTGTTAAAAAAAAAAAAAAAAAAAAAAAAAAAAAGACATTCTATCTCTTTGTGTTGATCTAGAAATCAGGACATAAATTGTGCCTCAAGACTGTTTAATTGGTAGGTTGACAATATACACACTGATGCCTTAGAAATATGTTTATACTCAGGAAAAGGAGCTGAAGATTTTGTGGTGAGGAGGAAAGCTGTCAGAATCATCTGGAAGATGCTGGTTTTGACATTAACTGACTTCGTATTCTCACTCTATTTTTGGCAAACTGACAGAATGCTTTCTTTATGTATGCATCTCTAGCAAAATCACAGTGTTTTTCCTCTTTAATCCTCCATACATTTTGAGGAAGGAGATTAAATTATTTGGGTGCTTCCATAGGTTGGCTATTCTGAAGAATGAAGCCATTCAATTTCTTCTGAAACAGTGCATAACTAGTTGTAGGGGCAAGCCTGATCACTCTCTATTATTTTCTGAGGATAAGAAAATTAAAAGTGTTCCAGATGCTTTAAGTATGATTTTCCATCTACCATAAATTTACTTCAGAGTGCTTTCCTCCAACAAGGTCGGGGCATTAGTGCTCATTAAGGACTATATCCATGCACAGCTTGAGAATTCATCAGAAAACCAATCAGTTGTTTGAACTCAGAGAGAGTCTGTAAAAAAATTGTTGCATTGACTTTTTTCCCCTCGCTCAGCAATCCACTGCCTCCCTTTCCTTCAGATATCAGTGTTTTAAAATATAGATTTTGCTATATTCAGGAATAGTCAGGCCAACAGACCAAGACACGATCAGCATTAAAAGAATTGCTGCTTAGACTTTCTACGAGGACGGCTGTGGCGGCCACACAGGGAAGGACCAAGTCCAGGCAGGAGTCAGCAGGAGCCAGAGGGCAGGGCGCTGAGAACTGTCACTGTGGTTTCCGCAGCTAAGTCGAAGCAAGGCAGGGTCAACTGTTGGTCAACATTCATGTGCTCATATGGAAGTAAAACTCAGGGGAAATCAAGAAAGTTGGGGGGAGTGAGGAGTAGGCAAATTCATACCTAACACTAAAATGCACACTTTCTGGGTGAAGGGCACGGGTAGGACATTGGCTCAAAAGGTACAAAAGCAAATTGTAACCAAAACCTGTGCACTTCTATCATATTCTGTAAAAACAGTTGCTAGTTTGAATAACTTCAGAGCTAGTATACTCTGGGTATAGAGCCTGTCTCTCCTGGAACCAGCTGCCTGAAATCAGGGTGCACCCACATGGTCTAGCTTGTTAGAATGCCGTGAAGGAGATGCTTGGGTGAGTGGGCTTCAGATTGATGTGTGTGCACGTGAGAGGCGCGAATGCCAGACTCACAGGCAAGTTCATTACTGTCTTTAGAAACTGGCCTGCTCTGGGAGGGGCGGTCTCTCTCAGTCCAAGAAGTCCTGAGAGGTCAAGGTATCAGAAAATATAAAAAATAATAAACATGATAAATCCAACCACAAAGAACAAAGAAAAGGAACAATGAAGAACAGTAGGGAAACAAAAGGCAGCAAAGGAGGAAAGAGGAAAAGAAAGTGGTGATGGCAGAGGGCGGAAAGGAAAATGGCTTCCCTTGGACTGAGTCTGACGTTAGAGTCATTCTAATATGATAGTCTAATAACAATTTTATGTCTTTTTTTAAACTCCTTTGAGTCTAATGTGAATTGACTCATGTAACAGCGAAGAAAAGTGTAGCTCAGTAGATTCGAGATAACCCCATGACTCCGTATTTTATCCTCTAACTCTGTGTTGATAACAGATTGTGCTTCAACTTAAGCTTGAGTGTGATTTCATTCTGTAAATTCTGTAGGCCTGACTGATTAACTCCCTACATGAACAATGAAAATTTCTAGTAATTGAAAATAGAGAATTTGATAGTCGTTTTTGGCTCTTTTTCTTCTTGGGCCCAAACTGTGTATGTTGGGGTGAATAAAACACAATTTAGTTATTTTGAATATCAATTTTTTTTTTTTTTTAACTATCACACTTTGCTTTTGAGGTGACCTTGGGCTTTGACTCCTAATGAAACTTTGGTCACTACAACGGGAACTTCTAACACACTTTCTCTCGCTTCTTTCTTTTTTTTTTTTTTTAATTAATTAATTTATTTATTTTTTTATTATAGATAAAAATATGCACCATAGATGTGGCCCAACCCATTACCCTCCCTCCACCCAAACCACCCCCCTCCCTTCCCCTTCCTTGGTCCTTTCCGCATAGTCTTGTGATATAATTGGGTTATAGCCTTCATGTGAAAGCTATAGTTTAGCTTCATAGTAGGGCTGAGTACATTGGATACTTTTTCTTCCATTCCTGGGATACTTTGCTAAGGAGAATATGTTTCTAATCTGAAGTCACCAAACCTTTCTTATGTACTTGAGAGAATGGATGTGCAGTTCTCTGCAGTTCTGCAGAGTAAGTATCTTCATTTCTCCTACGATTATCTACAAAGCTTTTCCCTCTCCCCTAGGCCCTTAAGTATTCTTGTTCACTTCTCGTTGGTCGCAGAATACCTCAGTTGCCATGTGGGCCCATTTTCCTTTTCTTTTTAGCCATAATTGCTAACCTGTTGAAGGTTCTGGCACCCTTTCCTCAGACACAGACACCATCTGTGTTTGTTTTTCCTCTTTCATGTAGAAGTTCCCCTTCTATGGAAATGCTCTGACAATTGGCCATCTTGCCTCTGGAGTCTCCTCTTATATGATTAAAAAATTTTAATTATATTAAAATACACATAACATAAAATTTTCCATCTTGATTATTTTTGAGTGTACAATTCGGTAGTATAAAACACACACATTGTTATACAACTAATTGCCAGAGCCCCTTTCATTTTACCACACTCAAACTGTATACCCATCAAACAATAACTCATATCCTCTCTAGGAATATATGTAAATTAACATATGACAAATGATTTAAATTCAAGGAATGCTGTTTCAACTGTAGGTCCAGGCTTCATTCTGTAGGAAGAGAACTATTTGCATTAGCAGGGAACAACTTGACTGTAGTCCTCCAGTGTCCCAATTCTGGCTTCATTTACAATTTATTCATTTTTGACTCTCCATGTCTATTCTAGTCCTATTTCTCTTCAGCCAAAATGACATTTCCAAAACCAAAATGAGAGCATGTGTTACCCAGTTGAAATCCTTTTGTGTCTTCTTGATATTCTGAAAATAAGACCGGAGTGTTAAAGACCTGATTGGAGCGTGAAAGTTCTAATCTGACCTTATTTCTTCAGCTGCATTTTATGATGCCCTGTATGGTCCAACTTTATTGATTTTTTGGTTCCTGAAGAGGGACCATGCTCTTGTCATGACTATGGAGGTCATTGGCAGGTTTCTTCACCAAGGATCATTTCCAGAAAGCCTGAGTGAGGGATACAGTATTTCATGAAGCAAATTCAAGATCATCCTTTAAAAGCAAAATGGCATTATCAGTTGCATCTAGAAAAGTGAACAAAACTTGGGCGGTGCCTGTGGCTCAAAGGAGTAGGGCGCCGGCCCCATATACCAGAGGTGGTGAGTTCAAACTCAAACCCTGCCAAAAACTGCAAAAAAAAAAAAAACAAAAAACAAAACAAAAAAATACTGTGACTAAAACTTTCATGGAATGAGGTATTAATGGAGGGAAGAGAGACAATAGAACTTGTTATAATGATTACAATTGCCAAATGGCAATAAGAATTAGCATAACCCGTATAATATGAAATCACTTTATATTTGAACAAAGATCAAGAACTCATACTCTATTAGTATTGGACTGGGTTGCAAGGCAGTCTTAAAATATTCTAATGATACAGAGGGTCTTCTGAGGAGACTTTTTCTATGTAAAACATAATAATGAGCAATTCTTTTAATTCTGTCTTTTCTTCAGAGACTTGGCTTTTTCAGGTTAGTAAGCATCTCTGAAGCCAAGCTTTTCAAATGGCAGGTAATGTCATTTACCTTTTAATTCCTTTTCCTTAAGTCTAAATTTTATTCTATCAAATTAAAAAATACTGAAGAATTTTCAGGAAGTATAACTCCCACAGGCCAACATTGAGATTTACTGTTATAGCAACCCATGGGATGGAAGACTTAAGTTCCCTTGAATAATAAAAGAGAGATAGTGGGAGGAGGTATTAATACTATGCAAGTGGAAAATTATATTTTTATAGTATGGGAAGTGAGCTGAAGATTTAGCAACTATTTTAAAATTGGATGTGTGAAAATCTGGTCATTGTTGTCAACTATTTTTATGTTCTTTACTGTGATTTTCTTCTAGAAAAGGTATCCACCCTGAAGATACGATGCTACTTGTCAGAACAATTTGAAGTCATACAGGTACAGAGGCAGAGCAAGAGAAGGCAGCCAGGAATATTTTCTCCAGGCAAATGACTGTTCCTCTCCCATTTATATTAGCAGGCTTGATTGCCAATTACCATGGTGGTTAAACCATATCCAAAAATTTGACAGATTCCTGAAAAGTAAAACGACATTGTTTCTAGTCAAACATTAAAAAAAGATGAAACTGCTAGACTTTTAAGGACTCTATGGCTATAGTTTATGTGTTAATCTACAGCAATTAATTCTTATTTTTAATTTTTTTTAAAGGCATGTTGCTTATTTCTAGTTTTGTATTGTGTATCATCAGGAAGGGCACACAGCCCCAGCTGCTTCTGAGCCTGCATTAATAACCATGTGTGTGCCCCTGAACGAGACTGAAAAGCCACACGCACAGTACATCCTGGGTGATCCCAGTCACGGAAAGTTAAAAACAGGCAGAGCTCATTGTGTGTTTTGCTTCCAAAAATTATCAAACCAAGCACTTAAAATGTGTGCATTTTCCTATATATAAAGTCTACTTCAGTAAACTTTCTCTAGTCTCCTCTGTCACTAGAAATCACTAATAGGATAATGCATGTTTGCATCATGATAGGGCCAAACAAACCATGAGTTACCAGGGATTACCTGGTAAGGATAGTACTAGCCAATGAGCTTGGGAAACTCACTTAATCTCTCTAAGGTCAATTTGCATACCCATAAACAGGGCTAGTTGATGTGTCTCATCCAGATTTCCTTCCCTACCTTTAGTTCTAGACAGAAAAAACACCCTGCTGTATTTAATACATGTACCTGTACATGTATGCAAAGATACACAGGGGTTCCAAAAATGTCTTCACATTTTAGGAAAGAAAAAAAATATCTTGGCACCTGTGGCTCAGTGGGTAGGGCGGCGGCCCCATATAATGAGGGTGGTGGGTTCAAACCCGGCCCCAGCCAAACTGCAACAAAAAAATAGCCAGGCGTTGTGGTAGGCACTGTAGTCCCAGCTACTCAGGATACTGAGGCAAGAAAATTACCTAAGCCCAAGAGCTGGAGGTTGCTGTGAGCTGTGATGCCATGGCATTCTACCAAGGGTAACAAAGTGAGACTCTGTCTCTAAAAAATAAATAAATAAATAAATAACTACTTACTGAATTAATGGAAAAACAAATTAATAATGTACAGAATATATCTAAAATGTAGTTATTAGTTATATGAATTCATGGAAAAACAAATTAATAATGTACATAATATATTTAAATGTAATCAAAAACATATATATTACTATATATAGTCCTCTGAATATTACATTACTATGAAGTGGATACTTGTTAAATTGCTGGCTTTACATACTAAAAACTGAAACCAGGAAAATTTAAATTACTTACTCAATAAGTTGCATTAAGTAGCTTTTTTTTGTTTGTTTTTTGGAGACAGAGCCTCAAGCTGTCACCCTGGGTAGAGTGTCTTGGCATCACAGCTCACAGCGACCTCCAACTCCTGGGCTCAAGCGACTCTCCTGCCTCCGCCTCCCAAGTAGCTGGGACTACAGGCGTCCACCACAACACCCAGCTATTCATCAAGTAGCTTTTTTAAAATCTAGGTTTTTTGTCTTTAGAAGACCTTCTTTTCTTTTTTTTTAATCAGCAATACCATATCCTTCAGAGAAATGAAGATAGAATATGGGCTAATCAATGGTTCTTAGGCCAAGCAGCATGTTAGAATTACAAAGAGTACGTAAAAAACGTTACTGCGCCTCAGCCATCCTTTCAGGATAATTGAATCAGAGTACGTTAGAGTAGGGACTGGGCATTTGCATAGTTCTGATTCTGATATCATATGTTTGTTAAATCCATGCTTCCATTTATAATGTCAACTTGGAAGTTTACCGTCTTTATATCTGTCTCCTTTATCTGTGTATCCTTAAAAAAAAAATCATTAGGGCAAATATTAAGCAAATTCATAAAAGTAAATGCTGAAACCAAAAGAAAATGTAGTTTTCATGACATATTGACAAATGTGAAAGGAGCAGAGGCTCCCAAAGTTGGCAGAGAAACAGAGGAAAATAAGATGTTCCTGCACGGCCTGCTGAGACGCCAGTTTCAAAACATGCATTAAAATGTGCAGACCCTCGTCCCACCATTTAATCTCTAGAAGTTAGTTGCATAGACATGCTCACAGAAATCTGTAAAATACACAGCTATTTGGGTATTTTTAACAGGTGAACTTAAAGTAAGCTAAGGTAGGGAATAAAGGGACGTTGTCTGGGATGGAGAAAAATAGGACAGAGAACTGGCATCTATGATTTTTCCTCTGACATCACACATGCACCCAGGCTGAGATAAGGAAAATACTAATTCAGAAGAAAGTTCAAGCACGGAAGTCATGGTGGCTACCTAACCTGGACAAGTGGCATCTGCGCAGAGCTCTGTTCTGTGCCATTGTGCTGAGTTTAACTTGTTAGTGTAGTTACGCTGGTGTCACCACTCTGCCTGTGAATAGGGAAATCTGAAAGCAGCATTACGAAAATTTCTGAATTCTAAGCCCCGGAGTTAGTTCAGTCCCAGTTGTCTACCTTAAACAGCTGTGATAAAAAAAGAAAATTCCAAGTTGAAAGCCAACGAAGAATTGAAATTAAAATATCTATTTACTGTCTGTATAATTAAAATGTCTATATATATATATAGACAGACACTGCGATCCTTACTTAAGAGATGAGGCTGTCGCCTAGACGTTCCTCTGAGCTCCAGCTCCAGAGCAACGTTTATTCGGGAATGTAGTTACCAGAAGGCTAGTAAATGGATCTTGACATTGATAACAGGGTGAGTCTTTAAAACAAAAGGTGAAGGAGTTGAAGGGAGATATTAGCTAGGTTGTGCTAAAGATACACTGATATGCTTATGAAAGACATAAATAAGCACAGAAAGTAGAAAGTGATAAAGACAATTAGATGGCAAATAATCCATGCCCCCAAACGGGGTCAACGTTAGCATCTGATAAATAAAGTGTAGGGTAAGAAAAGAGAACACTATGTTATTTTACAGTAATAAATACAATAGACTGGAGATGTGCGTGTTGATGGTGTTCATTGTACTGAATGACGTATCCAGACATGACGTGTCTTATCCTGCCCTCATGGTATATCATACACAAACACTTAAAAATACAAACAAGATGAGACACATATGTAGCAGCAGGGGTTGAATTACCACCATGTCTACAACAAAAACAAGTACACAAGAAGCCACGGCTAAAACAAAGTTCACCAGCGGGATGTTAGCCCAGTGTGACACGCCTCTGAAATCAGAGCTCTTCCACTGCAACTTCCAATTGCTCCACATTTTGGTAAATATTTGTTATTGTCCCTCTTTAATTTTAGGCATTTGGGAAATGTGTGTGTAAGATAATCGCATGTAGTTTTAGTTTGCATTTCTCTGATGGTTGATGGCATTGAACACACTTTGATACGCTTATTAGCTAATTGGGAGTGCTCTTTTTTTAAGTTCACGTTCTAGTATTTGATACCCTATGAACTTGGTGTTTCTCTACTCTTGTTGATTTGTAAGAGATCTTTGTGTATTTTAGATATGAATTCTTTGATAACAAACATATTTTTATTTAAACATTCCTTTGTTTAAAGAAACCAAGAAGGGAAAAAAACAAAACAAAACAAAAACAGACAATAGGGCAGAAGAGAACTTGATAAATGAAAGCACATAATTTATGTGAAGAGATTGAGAACTGGGCATAAATTTTACTCATAAATAATAGCAGTGATTAAAAATAGAAAGAATCAGAATGAGAAAGACCAATTTGAAATAAATGTAGTTAGTGAAATTACACATTTAATAGTCATTTTCAGTAAAAATTCAAGAGATTCCCAGAAAATAAAATTAAAATGCAATAGAAGACATGGAAATAAATGTAAGAAACTTATAAAAATTAAATGACCAATTCAAGATGGTAAACATTCACATTTTAGGAGCCCTACAAAGTGAGATTCTTGAAAATGGGTGATCACATTACCAATTGAAGAAGTTAGGTCCTAACGTGGATTCCAAATGTTTCCAGGAAAATAAAGAAAAAAAAAAAAAAATTGTGCAAAGGATCAGGAGCTAGAGATTGGAAATTCTTAACTGCAATTACTGAAAACTAGAAATGCATAGAACATGACTTTGAGAATTCCTGGAAAAATCTTACCTTGCTGAAGAAACACTCAAGTAATGACCATTTAAGACATGCATAATTCAAAAAAAATATTTATTTCCCTTGTATCTTTTAAGAAGCACCAAAGAAATGCTTCAACAAAACAAAGGAATAGGCTGAAAAGTGGAAGATGGAGGTCCCAGGAAGTGTGGGATCCAGAAAGGGAAGATGGTGTAACCGGGAAAGGCTGGCAACTGAGCAGGAGGCCCAGCTTCTAGAGAGGACCAGAGGATGGGATATTCTGGGAAAGGCATCTTCCAAAGCAAGAGAAGAAAAAAACAAAACAAACAAACAAAAAAAACCCTATAAACTGTTATTTTGAAAATAATATATACATTTAACAGAGTTTGGAAAGACATTACTGACATAGATATAGAAAATAGTAAAGAAAAAAATATGAAGAAATACATAGGAAAATCAACGTTATTAATTTGTTGTCCGAACGATATTTCTATAGTCAAAGAACATAAATATTAACCAACAGTTTAACATAATGTCATATAGTCCTATAGACATTCAAAGAATGTGCATGGGGGTGTTGAGAAAAAAAGTATAGAGGAACTAATTTGTCATCTTTCATAAAAGAAGCAAATAAAGTTCTAAAATTGAGCCATCCCCAACATCACCATATTGTTTAGGTTAAATATTAGGTGACAGGAACAGTTATAAAAATTGGAAATGGATGTTGAATTGAGTGGGTCTTGGGCTCTATGCAAGTCAGAGTATTATTTTTCCATTATAAGCTCCTTTGGTCAAATTGACTTAAACATCTGCTGTTTTATTATACTTTAATAAAAAATAAGAATTGGTGTAAAATAATCAGCATTTTTAATGAATTCTTAAATAGTAAAACATCATAATTACACCAAAAATAACTTGCAAGTATATATATTAGTGGGGAAATCAACCACCAAAATACTTACTAGAGCCTGGATATTGTAGCCTCTCATTAATTCGAAGGGATTTTCACGCTGTTGTATCTGAATCTAATTAGTATCTACACAAAGAATAATTGGTATGAGTGATCAAGACTAAGAAAATTGGAATGACTAATGAAAATATTAATATTTGAGGCATCATTCTGGTTAATATACTTCTACAATACTTAAAGAAATTGGAAAGAGTGAAGAATATGAGTAATTAAGGTCATTTGTCATACAAATCTGAAGTCTGCAGAGCTCATGGAAGTGTAGAGGGTCTTTGGAGTTTGCCACTGCTGCAGGCCAAGAAATAGTCCCACTAATTACTAGAAATAAGAAAGACTGTGAAGACATAATATAATGATTTATAGGCTTTACTTATAATTTGATAGAAACATGAGCCGTGTGCAGAAACATTCATTCACAGGCATTAGACAAATGAGATATGATAAATTTTGATAATGGAATGACTTCAAGAGACTTCTCTGAGAATATCTTACATATTCTTGAGCTATCCTCTGACAAAGAAAAAAACGTGATTTTAATGAAAGAAGGCTATCTTTTTCAATTCCATAAAATCTGCTTTGTAAGTTTGATCTTACTATGTGTGCCTGTATACCGAGGAGCCATTGATGGGCCTTTAATCAATGCACACATTAATGAGATTTTTTTCTCTTTTTCTTTTTTTTGTCTTTCTCCCCATTAGTAACCATATTGAGCCTCTACTGGATGGCAGGCAGTGCGCAGAGATTTTATTTCTATTTTTTATCTTATTCATTTATTTAAAACAGGCTCTCACTCTGCCTCCCAGTCTGGAGTACAAAGGTATTCTCTGCAGCCTTCAACTCTGGGCTCAACCGATCTTCCTGCTTCAGTCTCCCTAGCAGCTGTAACTATAGGTACATTTCACCATTCCTTGATATTTCAAACATTTTTAGAGATGAGTTTTTGTTATGTTGTCCATTTTGGAACTCGTGGTCTCAGAGGACCCTCCTGATCTCAGTCCACTGAGTTGCTTGGTTGATGTAGGTGTGAGCCACTGCATCAGCCACTGTGCTGGGATTTTAAATACCCCATCCACATCACAAGTCAGAGAACTTCAGAAACATTTCTCAAAGGAGAAAATTTATGTTCAAACATTTTAATTAAATTACACTATATTACAATGCTAGCAAATGAAATAAACACAGAGTAATATATCTTTTCCATGACAACATACGACCTCATTTTAAGCATATGTTCTTTCAGTTAACAAAGGTTCATTGAGGGTCTAGTATCTGTCACGCTGGCTATCTTTGACTCAGAAATAGAGAGATAATAAAACACAGACTATATTTAAAAATGATTCTCATAGTTTTGTGGACAGAATATCATAAAGACATATTTTGGGAAGCATGGAAATTTGGCTTTTGCCTTACTATTCCTTTTTTGGGAATTCTGTGCAAGTTGTGAAAATAAATTAAGAGCAAAATACCATCATAAAATTTCATGAGCGAGAAAGACTCCAAAATATCTCTGATAAATCATCTTCAATTATGATATAAAAAATAGATAGTTAAAAAGAAAATTTAAAAAAAGGTAGAGAAAAATGTACTAAAAATATGTTTCATTCTCACGAAACCTTAAAAAACTTTTTTCACAAATGACCTAAGAACATGTTTCCTAAACTTTTTAAGCCTTCTGAGGCAATAATTTGTAGAAAATTGTAATTGAAATGATTACAATAGAACATCAAGCATTTTCTGTGGGAGAGTATCAGAGAAAACTTTATTTTTACTCAGCTGTTTGGATCATCCTGGACTCTCTCACCTTGAGGAGAAGCTACTCCTTTCGTGAAGATCTATGGCCTGTCCTGGAGATGCTTCTGGAAGGTCCCTATTTCTGTCAGCAGTCTCAGGGTGTCTCCCCCAGGGATCTGAGTGTCCACACAGGGATACTAAAATCTGTTACCAAAGCTTGGCAATAAGACTCCGTCAGAAGAACAAGGACAAGTAGTTGAGGAGAAGGAAAGAGAAATTTATTGCTTTGCTGGTAAAGTAAGAAAATGGGGCCAGGCGCGGTGGCTCACACATGTAGTCCTAGCACTCTGAGAGGCCAAGGTGGGTGGATCGCCTGAGCTCAAGAGTTTGAGACCAACCTGAGCAAGAGTGAGACTCCATGTCTACTAAAAATGGAAAAATTAGCCGGGTGTTGTGGCAGGCACCTGTGGTCCCACTTACTTGGGAGACTAAGGCAGGAGAATCACCTGAACTCAGGAGTTTGAGGTTGCTATGAGCTGTGACACCACAGCACCATAGCATTGACAACAGAATGAGACTGTGTCTAAGAAAGGAAGGAAGGAAGAAGGCAGGAAGGAAGGAAGGAAGGAAGGAAGGAAGGAGGGAAGGAAGGAAAATATCAGACTATGGTCCCAAAATTCAAATTCCTTACTTTTCTTATTTTTATAACTAAACATGTAGACATAAAGATACAATCACATTCTATGTAAGGTAAATCTAAGAAAAGAGGAGACAAGCATGAACCTTTTATTTAATTTTGACTATAATGAGTTAACAAATTAATTATTTTTCTGTTTCCCTTGCTAAGAAACGTTTGGGTCTCTCAGACCGAGCAACTGAGTGAATCTGATTGACAGACTATTTATGGAACGAGAAATCAGTGAAGAAAGTGTCATATAAACGTGGCTGACAATGTAATCAATATGACAAAGGCTGTGAGTGACATGGGAATAAGAAGATGATGGATATTTGGTTCACATATTTTGGTGAAGCATTTTTAGCATGGATAAGTAATTATAAAATTTGAAAATGTACCAGAATTACTACTGCCCTTTAGCAGGAAAATACCCTGTTTCCCCCAAAATAAGACAGTGTCTTATATTAAGTTTTGCTCCCAAAGATGCGCTAGGTCTTATTATCAGGGGACTTCTTATCTTTCCTGTAAGTAGGTCTTATTTTTGGAGGATGTCTTATTTTCGGGGAAACGGCGTAGTAATGAACATTATATCAGTACTTCATCCAAAAGCAATCTACGTGAGATAGTAAAGATGACAGAACTATTTTGACAGATATCAGATGTTCTAACAAGACTGAATTGAAGCCAGTACAATTTTTAAAAAGATTGCGCTTAAGGAAGCTTGAACACTATAGTATGCCAATCACAGCACCAACATATAAGACAGTTTGCTTATAGAGAACAGAGTTTATCTGTTAGAATCTGTGAAAGAAACAACAAAATTAGTGTGATTTGAGGATAGAAGTGTTTCTTGCACCATGCTTGCTAGAAAAGAAAAAAAAGAAGAAGAAAAAACTCCCAATGTTTTGCGTCACAGAACATGCTGAAGTTAGTGTGCAAGAAATGAAGACTGGAGATGTAGGTGGGAACTGGGAGATTTGTTATGTGTAAACCAATTACATTTCTCCATTACTACATTGCTAAATCCAAGATTAAGGAACATTTGGTTTCAGGTAAGTGTAAAGTAACAACTATGCAAAATTATTCCTGACAAGGTAGCATGTGAAGATATTTTTAAGTGTTCTGAAAATATGCAGAATCTTCTTTAAGCAGTGCAAACAACTTCAATTTGAAGTATTGATTTGATGAACTTACAGAAATTTAAGAGGTGCTAAATCATTACCTAGACAATAGAAATCTTTGGAATTTAGAGGCAATGTGGCTGTCGAGGGCAGCCTGTATTGGCAGAGTTAGTGCAAAACGTTTTGCCTCTGCCCCACCCGCAGTTAGAGAGCAAGTGGTGAAATTCTTTTTCCTTAACTAAATATTTAAACTCTTAGAAGTGAATTTTACCATTTTTAGAAGTAAAACTATAACAATAATTATCTTTTAAGAAAATTTTCAGATTTTTCCGGAAGCTCCGTAAGTTCGTTCTAAGATAGTGTTAGTTGGCCTCCCTTAAATGTTGATTCGGATATTTGACTGTTTGATATTCAAGTAAAAGTTGTGTTGAGGGCACACACCTTTAATTATGATGTAATGTGATAATTTTAGGAATAGAGATATTAACTCAAGGGTATCAGATAATGGATATATTAGGTATTAGACTCACATACTGGAATGTCATGGAAATTTCCATACAAGATTTTGAGTAACAATTTACCAAACAACAGGATCACTTTTATGGTATTATTTAGATAAGGACCAAGAAAAAATGATAACCAATTTGACAGAAAGCCTAAAAGCATTAGTATAAATGTAAGTACAATTGTAATACATTTGCATTCCTTTTGGACAGGTGTTGTTAAATCTTCTATGTTGCATGTATAAGCAATCAAATATGTATGATAAAAAATAAAATTTACATACCTATTGGAGTATATGTTATATATTGCAATTAAATATTTATATGAACGTTTGATCTTACCATTAAAGGAAGCAAGACGACCCTATTTGTGCCTATTCTGAATCACCAAAGACTACACATTCTTTTGTATATTCCACAGTACACTTATATTTTTCTCCTTTTAACTTATCTTCAGGTTCAAGGAATGTTTTTCCTAAGATCCTAAGGATTTATGGAATTGTCAGAGCCTTCAAATTAAAACTAGATAAAATGGTACCACTGTAGTTTCTCCTTGTAAAATTAAGGAAAATTTCTTTTTGCTTTTCTGTACAGGGAGGAGGGCAGATTAAAATGTAGGATTAATAAACAGATGAATGTCATTTTACTCTGCCTTCCAGTCCAATCTCGCAGACTTTTGCTGTTTGAAAATGGCAGAATACTGAGGCAGATGTCTTATTTTACTCATCCCGTGAAAGCCAGGAGATCTTCTGCTCTCAGCCTAAGGTTCTTTTTAGGCATTGTTAACATTAGCATTGGTGAAATAAAATAGAGATCAATCACAGAATTTGCAACTTAATATTATTTTACGGTGATCAGTGTGAGGAAACAGCTTGCATGGATTTAACCCAGTTTTTCCAGTGTGGGGATTTACATTAACCATTTTGCATATAATCCACTTTGCTTTCCTCTTGACCTCGTCTTTTAAATACAGCCATCCTGGGGGTCACTGGGGCTTCATTTCAGATCACTGTGATGAAATAAATATTGCAATAAAGCAAGTCACACACATTTTTTTCCAGTGCATATAAAAATGTTTATATTACAATATAGTCTATTTAGTGTGCAATAGCAGTATGTCTAAAAAAATGCACTTACCTTAAATAAAAAAAAAAAATATTTTATTGTGAATGATCACTTGAGCTTTCAGCCCGGTTGGTGGCTGCTGATTGATTAGAGGAGGGTAGCTGCACAAGTTTGGAATGGCTGAGGTCACATCTTAAATTAAGAGAATGGTGAGGTTTGGGACATTTGTTGACACATTTTTTTTTTTTTTTCTTTTTATTTTTTGAGACTGAGTCTTACTCTGTTGCCCTTTGTAGAGTGTGGGGGTGTCATAGCTCTCAGCAATCTCAAATTCTTGAGCTTAAGCAACTCTCTTGCTTCAGTCTCACTAGTAGCTAGGACTACAGGTGCCTGCCACAATGCTGGGCTAGTTTTTCTATTTTTTTTGTAGAGACTGGTCTCATTGTTGCTGAGTCTGGTCTTCAACACCTGAGCTCAGGGAGTCCACCCGCCTCAGGCTCCCAATGTGCTAGAAAGACAGGCCCGAGCTAATGCACCTGGCCTGATTATTGGTCTCTTTCATGAGATTTCTCTGTACCATGCAATACTTTTGATAGCATTTTATCCACTGTAGAACTTTTCCCAAAATGAAAGTCAATCCTCTCATATCTTGGTGCTGATTTATGAATCAAGTTTAAATAATATCCCAAATCCTTTGCTGTTACTTTTGGTAATTTGTTTATGCCTACTCTTTTCCAGGAAGATGACCTGATTATCGGGTCTTGTGGGAGTGGGGGTTGCAGTCCACACTGGTCAGATTTCCACTGGGTTTTTGATTACCTTCACTTTTGTTGTCAAAAGTACATAATCCTTGCACAGCTTCCGCCTTGGTTATTTAGGCTATTTTTCTCTATTTGTTTATTTGTGAGTTCTTCATGTTCCCCAAATGCACCGTCTTCACCCATAAAGTATTTGCTTAATGTTGTCAGTAGGTTCTTGGAAAATATAACATTTTTTTCTATTTATTTATTTTTATTAAGTCAAATACACATAGATCTTGAATACATTCATGCATATGTGGGGTACAATGTTTTGATTTCTTTTATACAATCTGATGTGGTTAGATCAAACCAATCAACATAGCTCTCGCCTCATTTACTTTATTATTGTGCTAAGACATTTATGTTCTACACTTGACAGATTTGACTTGTACCCTTGCAATATGCTCCATAGGTGTGGTCCCCCCTTTTACTCTCCCTCTATCAAGCCTCCTTCTTCCCCTCCCTTCCAACTCCATTTCTCTCCTTCATCCTGGGCTATAGTTGTGTTCTATCTTTCATAAGAAAGTGTGAGTAAATATAAGTTAGTTTCTTAGAAGTACTGAGTATATAGGATACTTTTCCTCCATTCTTGAGATACTTTACTCAGGAGAATATATTCCAGATCCCCCCATGTAAACATAAAAGAGGTAAAGGCTCCATCTTTTTAAAGGCTGCATAGTATTCCATGGTATACATATACCACAATTTATTAATCCATTCATGGGTCAATGGGCACTTGGGCTTCTTCCATGACTAAGACTCCCTATTTAACAAATGGTCCTGGAAGAATTGGCTGGCAACTTGTAGAAGACTGAAACTGGAGCCACACCTTTCACCTCTATTAAAAATTGACTCTCACTGGAAACTATATCTTTAAGCAAAACAACATGTAACAAATCATCATTTTTTTTTTTTTTTTTTCCCATCAACATTATAAGGAGAGATGTTATGTGAGGACCTGTTAGGCTTAAAGTGACGGTTTCTCATACACCTGTGGATGACGTGAAGTGGGGACTGACTGTACTCCAAGGCTTCTCATTGGGCTTTCATACTATTTTATCTCTTCCTTTCTAAAGACCCCACCGTCAATCTCTGAACCTTTGCACATCTCTTTCCATATACGTTAAGATAACTTAAGATAAAGCAAACTATTTTATCTTTCATTTGTGTTTAGTCCACAAATGTCTTCATTCTTTAATTATATATATATAATATATATATATATATATATATTTTTTATTTTAAAGCAATGGTGGTGCATAAGTTCAAATGTAAAATTTTGATTTTCAAAAACAGTGTGCGTTTTCCCTTTAAAGGCACACACTATTCCAAACACCTCTCAGTGCGACTGTTTCTCTCTAAATCGCTGTGCTATTTCTTGCTGACAGCTTGGCCTGAGCTAATTAGTTTTGCTTCTCTCCGTGAAGTCTGTTGAGACCAGGTCAGTGGATAATGAATGTGAATCGCAAAATCTTCAGCATGTTTATTTTTAAGCAATACGTTACAATGATTTGTTGTTTCTGTTTGGCCCCCTCTCGACAGGAGCAGCAAAAGGGTCCCTGAAGTCTGACCCGGGCTCTCCAGCCCTGGGTTGCACCAACCAGGTCTGAAACATGATTTTACTATTTCAGCTTTTACTCTAGTTAGGCACACACAGACACTTTCTCTTCATTAATTTCACTTAAATCTTATGAAAGCAGACCAGAATGAAACCAAGGAATTAAAGATGTTTATTAGAAGCACAACTCCCTTGCAATCCTTCAGAAGAATTGACTGGTGCATATGGAAATTAAAAAGTATAGAAAAGCTCTTAAAGGTTGCATGAGAAGAGGAAGGGTCTTAGGTGGCACAATTGGTGCTTAAGATCATAGTAATTTTATTTTTGTGGGCTTCTGTGGAAAAGAAACGGGTACAGGCGATTGCACTAATGTATACAGCTATGATTTAACAATAAAAAAAGAAAAAAAAACAATAAAAAATAACAAAAATAATAAATTAATAAAAAAAAAACTAAAAAAAAATTCAATAGTGGACAGAGAGGAGTAGGGAGGAGGCTGCGTCTGGCCCCGGCTGTGGCTGCTGCAGTGTGTTGAGCTCCACGGAGACAGAGGCAGGACGAGTGAGAGCCGGACGGGCACTGGGCAGAGCTGTGGCAAAAGATGTCGTAAGTAGCTGAGAAGCAGAATGTCACCATGTGCATTCTTTGTAAACCTGTCAGGAGGAGCACAGAAGCAGCGCCAGATGCCTCCGTCAACTTCTCTGAGTTTTGTAAGAAGGGCTCAGAGAGGTGGAGACCTTGTCTGCCGAAGAGAGGAAAATCTGAAGATACGGCAAAGGCGGACAAGGCCTGTTAGGAAAGAGAGATGGAAACCTATATCTCTCCTGAAAGGGAGACAAAAAAGAAGTTCAAGTTTGCCAAAGCCCCCATGAGGCCTCCTGTGGCCTTTTTCTTGTATTCTGAGTGTCTCCCCCAAATCCAAGGAGAAGATCTGGCCTGTCCATTGGTGACATTCCCAAATCAAAGGAGAAGATCCAGCCTGTCCACTGGTGACATTCCCAAATCAAAGGAGAAGATCCGGTCTTTCCACTGGTGACATTCCCAAATCAAAGGAGAAGATCTGGTCTTTCCACTGGTGACATTCCCAAATCAAAGGAGAAGACCCTGGCCTGTCCATTGGTGACGTTGCAAAGAAGCTGGAGGGATATGGAATGACACTGATACAGAAGGGAAAATACGCAAAGGACCTTGAGCTAAAGGAAAGCCTGATGCAACAAAAAGGGGCATCATCAAGGCTAAAAAAAAGCAAGAAAAAGAAGGAAGAGGGGGAGGAAGGGGAAGAAGATGGGGATGAATAAGCTGGTGCTAGTGTAGTTTTATTTTATTTTTTTTTCTTGTCTATAAACCATTTAACTCCCTATATACAACTCACTCCTTTTAAAGAAAAAAATTTGCAATGTTAAGGCTGTGTACATTGTGCACAGCACATCTTTAGATAGCCCTGTCCTGGCGATATCTTCAAAAGCCAGGAACCTCGCCTGGTCCAGTATGGGGCTGCAAATTGGCCTGAGAATGTAAAGCGAAGTCTTGTTGGGGCACAGCACGAATCAGTCACATACGGGGTGGGTGGCTTTTCATCTGAAATTGTCTCTGATGCGGTTTATACAAAATAAGTGTTGTCCTGTTAGCTGAATACCACTCTGCAATTGCAACCAAAACGTTGAAGCTGTTTGTTGACACTCTGAATGCTTCTAAGTAAATACCATATGTTTATTTTCAAAAGTTCAATGCTGATCTAGTTATTTTTCCCAAAATAATGAGGATTTCTTAAGCTTTCGTGAAAAGCTAATGCGAGAAATTTTATTTTACATTTACGGAGGAAGGTATTCAGCAGTTTCCATATAATTGATCACAGAGCACAAATTAATAACTTGTAAGTAGCATCTACATTTTATAGTCATTTAATATAAAACTCATTTATTTAAAATAAGTAGTAGATGAATATAAACAAATAGTATAAATAATAAAGTTTCTGATTCTAAAAAGCTGTAAGAAACATATTAAATATTCTCATTCACTACACTTCTGTGCTTAACTATTATTATTATTATTATTATTATTTTGAGGTTTTTGGCTGGGGCCGGGTTTGAACCAGTTTTTTGCAGTTTTTGGTACATGGGGCTGGCACCCTACTCCTTTGAGCCACAGGTGCCACCCTGTGCTTAATTTTTTTTATAATTTTGTGATGGCAATGCTTTTTCTTTTCTTAATTTCTTTTATTCCAAAATAGGTTCGTCATCCTCCTTCTTTGCCTCTGCCTTAACTGAGGGGCATGGTAGTGTTGGGAGTGGGGGGGCATTTAGTTATCCAGACTAAAGGTTTAGCAAGGAGAGAGTCCTAGTCCAGAGCTCCAAGTTGAAGCTCATGAAGGAGCTTAGTGTTTATGACAATTATGACCCAATTCCAGGAGGGCTACTTGGAAGGTGGGAGTGTCTATAGTGCTTTCAGGTAAAGATGCTATTTTTATGTCTAGGAAGCTGCTACCCTCACTAGACACAGCCGAGAACATGAGCCATAAATGAATGATAGCTCATCTTGGGCCCAGATTTCCATCGGAAGTGGGTTAGTCCACCAATTGGACAATTCTGAAGAGACTAGAAAGGACAAAAGCTTATCACAGCCAAGTGAAATGTTGTACATTAGCACCAGCGGAGGTGTTTGTTAAAAGAAACGTTTCATAGAGCTGCTTTTAGAAATTATGATTTAGCAGCTATATTTTTGGACCCCTGGGAGCTGTATTTTTAAACAATAAACTTTCAAAATTTAAGGCAGTTTTAGATTTATGGAAAACTTGGGAAAAGCGTTCACCCAGGGAGCTGGGTTTTCAGCAAGCAGATGATTCTTGTGCTGGTGTTTTAAAATGGGCACGTTGAGAAGTGTGAGGTTCCACAAGGGAGGAAGCAGAGTGGCAGTGTTTGGATTTCAGGCACAGTTTACTCTTTCGGATGCATCGTAACCTATGCTTTGGGGACAAAAGTTAGGGGGAATAGCAGGCTATAGTGGTTGGAATTATTAAGGAAGAGTAAAGAATCTGTCAGTCATTGCTCAGAGAATGCCAGGACTGGTAATGTGACAAAATCTTACAAGATCAAGAGACTGAGGCTGAGACTAGCTGAGCCTCTTCAAACAGGAAAGGTCCTGGCCTGAGCTTGCAGCTGGGAGATTCTGTAGATCCAACTAAAATTAACCAGGAGAAGCAAAGGTATAAGAATTTTCTTCAATATATTGGACTAGTTTCTAGATCTTTCCAGAAGACCTCCCATATAGAATCCTCTGATTATTGATATTAATTGCTAGTACATGCCTATAATTAGTCAGGAAGCTTCCGCTATGATACAGTGTCATGAAGTCTTTCAAGTGTGGATTATATTCAATTGTCTTGATGTCAAAGTACAGATGGTTCTTGGCTTAATATGGTTCAACTTAAATTCTGTCAACTTTACCATAATGCAAAAGTGAGACACAGCCAGTGGGAATCACACTTCAAGTATCTATATAACCACTCTGAGGTTATAGGCTCATGTAAGAGTTCTGAGTACATTTAAGGTAGGCTTGGCCAAGCTACCATGTTTACAATGCTGTATGCTTTGGTTGGAATTACAGGTAAAATAACCCTTTAAAAAGTAGGAGTTGGGGATAACCCACAAGAAAGCAAATAAATGCATCAACACTGTATTTATAACAGATTTTTAAATGAATGCTGAGCATGTACATCTGAATTAAGACTGCAAAATAATTTCATAGTTTAATTTATGGACTAGTCTCCTGCTATAATGAATGTATCATAGAAATGAGTATAAATTAATTGTAATGAAAGAATTGATAGATATCTGACAATGCTGTGACAGCTGAATTAATGTGTGTGAAGTGTCAGTATTCGTGGTAAACATTAATAAATGCTGCATGTAATTGAATTAACAATGATGTAATGCACTCTTTTGCTCTGATGCAAAACAAATTTAACCAGGCAGAAATACTGTTTTCTTATGCCTGTTATGAACACTTAATTTCAAAGGAGAGCACTGAGTATGAGATTCTCCAAGATATTTCATTTGTGTTTCCTAAACTTACTTTCATAAGGGCTAAGTTTTATTGGTATAACTTCTTCTTCTTCCTTTTTTTTTTTTTTTTTTTTGAGACGGAGTCTCATTGTCACCCTTGGTAGAGTTAGTGCTGTGGCATCACAGATCACAGAATCACAGCTCATAGCAACCTCAAACTCTTGGGCTTAAGTGATTCCCTTATCTCAGCCTCCCAAGTACTTGGGACTATAGGCACACACTACAACGCCTGACTAGTTTTAGAGAGGAGGTCTTGCTCTGGCTCAGACTGGTCTCGAACTCCTTAGCTCAGGCAATCCACCCACCTCGGCCTTTCAGAGTACTAGGATTACACGGTGTAGCTTCTCTAACAATCATAGCTTTGGTGCTAAAAGTTAATGCTTTTAAGTTACTATTTTTGATAATGCTTATGGAGTATACTAAGTATAAAAATATACAAATACTCCTTCTTGGCTGACTTTTTAATAGTAGGACCCCAGTAAAGGACAATGTTGGAACAGTCAAGGCTTCAGGAAGACCCTATATTGTGTATTAGATTTAGAGTTGTTCCAAAGCAAACTTACTTTGGCTTATTCCACTGTTGTATTAATTCCTGTGGAAAGAGAAAGGAAGGAATGTTTAAGATAAGGTAAACTTGCTATTCTTTTTAACCCTTAAGTGAATTATGTAGCATCAAAAGAAGATAGCGTAGCTGAAACACTACTGGATTCACGATAGCTGAATCTTGCTTATGTTGGAAGCAATGAACTTGATAACATTTTTTTGAAAATTTAGAAGGATTGTATAGGAACAGTCTGTCTCCTATTTTATTATTGAGGATAAATGTGATGAAAAAGACCAAGTGATGTCTAGAAGCCAACATGGTGGAAGACTTTTGATCTCCATTATTTTTAGATTCTGTCACATTTTGTGTTCCAGCCTTTACTGAAATACACATTCTGTTAAAATGAGCCAGTCCTTTGATTTTGGCTGAGTTTTGAGTTTGTCTCACTTTAATGTCCCCCCCCACCGTATTCCACAGCTTTGCTTCACAACATTAGAGTAACTGTTATAGATAATTAAAAGAGAAAATGGAATACCTCAAAAAAAAAATAGAGTAACTATTAAAATAAAAATATTTTGGAAAACCCTATGGTGTTATTAGATGCAATGGAAAATAATTTTATCCATATGTAAATTTGAGGCAAATCTGCAGAGAGGCAAAACATTTACCCTCATCCAAATCTATTGGAAAAAAAAAATCAAGTCTTAAGAACTAAGATTATGGTTTTTCTCATGTTCTCTCCATCAAGATAGAGGGAACCACTTCTGACTCTCTTCGAAAGTTCTCTAACCTTTCTCTTTGCTCTTAAATAAAACTTCTCTTTGTTAACTGGAAAAGAAAAAGACCAATGGTTATTTCCTCCATTAGAATCTAAATAATATATTTTTAAAATTTTCTGTATACATATACATGTGTTATTGGGTTTCCACTTTTTGCCTTCCCAAAATTTAAAAAGGCTTAAAATTTAATAACAATAACAATGTTTAAGATAAGGATTAGAAACAAAAACCTTATAAAAAAAGAACAAAGATAAATACCCTCGGAAAAGAAATCAGATGATTGCTGCAACAAAATATTAAGCCATAATAATAATAATACAAAAAAAGTAACATTCACATTGTCAGATAAAAGTTTTTCCATCATAGAATGCTTTGACTCTGATGTTCAGTATGGAGTCATCAGTTAATAATATTTTTTCTTCCTAGATGTGAAATGACTCTTTCATATAATCTTTACATTTTTCTTCGCCACTTCCTGTAAAGTTCTCAAATTGTCGTCTCTTTCTACGACAATAGGAAAAATAAAAGTAAGAGAAGTGAGCCACTGATCGTTAAGATGGCATCTGGTACCCAGCCCTCTGATTTCAGGTCTTAGCTGTCTTGTCATAGCACCTGAGAAGGAGCATCAGATGCTCACTCGAGATGGAAGGGACTGGGATTGCTGGGGCTGCTGCCAGACCAAAAAGAGGGAATAAAACTGTTTCTGGAGAAAGAGATAGTAAATTGTGACCTAACCCTAACCCTAACCCTAACCCTGGGGTTTTAAGCATCTCCTCTGACAGTGATCTGGGCAGGGTAGCCACTAGATTGGACAGTTGCCCCATGAGACTTTGTTATAAGACTAATTGGAAAATAGCAAGGGGTTCTTCTTCTCAAGACATTTTTAATGTATCTTAAACATGTCTGACCTGCACATAATCCTATGTATTACTAAGATATTTGTTTCTGATGAACACTGGCAGGTCTCAATAACTCAGATTTTTTTAAATTTTGTTAAAGACTTTGTGTCTATAAATTAATTTTTTGCTGGGGGAAATGATTTCCTCTCAAGTTGGAAACATATTTCACATGTTAGTAATAGTCTTTAATAGATCAGACACCAAGTGAAATATAGGGAATGTTTTCCTACTCTGCCTCTTTATTGGAAGTGGTTTTTTTTGTTCTTTTTAAAATTAAGGTTAAAAGCTCAAATACTCGACTTTTTGGATGCTTAGCTTATTTTCTAATTTTAGAAATATCTAACATTTACTGAGTCATAAAACTCTCAGGGACTCCTCTTGAAATCAAAGGATTTTTTTTTTTTTTTTTCATTTCTTTCTGTTGATCTGGATATGATAAATTCTTGTGGTTGTATTTTGGGAAATGACTTCAGGACCTATTCTGTTTTCATCCTCTCTGACAAGCTGCACAGACATGTCGACATACAGGAGTTGGTAGAGACGGCTGCTGGTAAGACCTGACTTTGAAATCGCACTGGCGGGAATTAAATCCCAGTTCTTCCTTTACTCTCCCTCCTTAAATGACTGTGATGACTTGATGAGTTACTACACCAGAATTACTAAATACAGGTTAACCCATGGTACATGCTCATTTCATTTTTGATTTGATATACTTTTTAAAAGTTACACTATATTTTTAATTTAGAATGTGATTTGACAACTTTTCTTGTGAAGAGGAGAGAAGTTAATATTTTCCTCTTTGTAAGCCATAGACTCTCTATTGCAAACTTTGACAATGCCATGAAAGTATAAAAGCCATCATGGATAATACAGAAATGAATGAGTGCAGCTGTGTTCCAATAAAACTTTATTTATAAAAACAGGTGATGGGATGGATTTGGCCCATAGGCCATAGTTGCTGACTTCTAATTTGGGAGATTATTTCAATTCTTTTAGAAATATTTAATTCAAACTAGAAGCACACCTGATGTGTTATCATTTTGAACAGTAAAATTTATACATATTTATATGATGTGTCACAAACAGCATATTAGAATTCAGTAGTAAAGTTTCACAGCAATTTAGTGAAGATAATAGTATATTATATAAAGGCTTACATGGCATATGATGTTTGGGAATTTAAATTAAAAATATGAGATATTTATAAAAAAATTTAAAGTATCCATCCCAATTAGATGTTTTATTTCAAAATTATATATAAAGCACCATGAAAAAGGATTCATTAATAATTTAAAATGACATTCTATTAAGAACAAGTGCTCAGATGAATTTTTAAACTGAAAATTAGGAGTAGCACAAAATGTTAAACTCTGAAAACAATTGGTTCTATGTGCTTAGGAACGGTGTTGGGCAACTCTCAGTTTCAAAAGTACATGTTGATAGTGCTTTTTATAGCTGACATAGTTATAAATTTCAATAAGAGTTGATATATATATATATATATATATATATATATATAGAGAGAGAGAGAGAGAGAGAGAGAGAAAGAGAGAGAGAGATATTTTTATATCTTGAATCTGCAAGGTAGCAGGAGGTAACATAGTTACAATCATTTTTCTAGATGTAAACTGATCTGTTGTAATATGTAGTGCAAATTATTAACAGAATTGTCACTGATATTAAAATATATTTTACTGTTTGTGTCTTTGGGTGTAAAGCATACAGCACCTGTGTATTAAGCGACCTACCTGTGGAGGTTGGGGAGGAGGCAATAGATTAGAATTCAAAGGGAAGGTACAGTAAAAAAGGTTTGTATATTAGTAATGGTTAATATTCAGCTTCTGACATTCAAAAGTGGTTATGCAATTGGACAGTAGCCTTTCCAGCCAGCCAGAGCTCTCACGGGAGATCTCTCAGATTTCTTTCACCCTCATTATCGCCTGTTGATAATATTAAGTGCACGCAGGTCAGCAGTGCAGGAGAGCACACTAGTCCACTCCTAAAGCTTAGCCAAGGTGTAGAATGAGGGGAGGTTTAGGGCATTTAAAGAGAGCTCAATTCTTTCTGCCTCCAGGGAATGTCATAAAAAAGATGGAAGAGATAGGGCAGCACCTGTGACCCAAAGGAGTAGGGTGCTGGTCCCATATGCTGGAGGTGGTGGGTTCAAACCCAGCCCCAGCCAAAACTGCAAAAAAAAAAAAAAAAAAAAAAAAAAAAGAGGGGAGATATAGCCCGGTGCTTTATTTTAATTTTTTAGGGTGCCGGCCAAATAAACCAGGGCG
>CAUYPK010143838.1:0-124721 GCA_963574355.1 Loris lydekkerianus
AGGGCCAAGGAAGGGGAAGGGAGGGGGGAGGTTTTGGTGGAGGGAGGGTAATGGGTGGGGCCACATCTATGGTGCATGTTAGAATGGGTACAGGCGATTGCACTAATGTACACAGCTATGATTTAACAATTAAAAAAAAAAAAAGATGAATAGAGGGAGTTACTTTGGCATTAGCTGGGTAGATTTTCTCAATGAAAGGAAAAAAAAAAATCAGTTGTCTTTATTATCACCATGTACCAATAAGCCTTTTTTTCTTTTGTCATTGAGATTTTATTGGTGATTGAGCATCAGTACAGACATTTCAATTTGTACACACTTCTTAACATATGTACCAAAAATCTAAAAAGCCATTCATTGTAATTCTTTTCTAAAAAAATTTTTCAGTGTAGCCGGGCATTGTAGCGGGTGCCTATAGGCCCAGCTACTAGGGAGGCTGAGGCAAGAGAATCACTTGAGCCCAAGTGTTTGAGGTTGCTGTGAGCTATGAGGCTATAGCACTCTACAGAGGGAGACAAAGTGAGATTCTGTCTCAATTAAAAAAATGAATTTCCAGTGACTTTCCAGTTTAAAATTTGGAGAAGAATTTTTCTTAAGAGGATATCAAATGCTAGGTATCTTCAAATATTGATAGAGTGTTCCCACCAATTCACAGTTTATTTCCATAGATCCTACATACTCAAATTTTCAGTCTTACATAGCGCATGAACAAAGTTATTAGGAAAACAAGACTGACTACCACAACCAAAGATATTACAGAGTTACACAATTCTTTTTTTTTTCTTTTGAGACAGTGTCTGATTCTGTTGCCCTGGGTAGAGTGCTGTGGCATCATCATAGTTCACAGCAACCTCATACTCTTTGGGCTCAAGAGATATTCACATCTCAGCTTCCCGAGTTGCTGGAACTACAGGTGCCAGCCATGACACTGGCTAATTTTACTATTTTTTAATTCTTTTTATTCTTTATTTTTTTGCAGTTTTTGGCTGAGGGTGGGTTTGAACCCGCCACCTCCGGTATACGGGGTGGCATCCTACTCCCTTGAGCCACAGGTGCCACCCATAATTTTTCTATTTTTAGTAGAGACAGGGTCTCACTCTTGCTCAGGCTGGTCTCGAACACCTGATCTCAAGCAAGCCACCTGCCTTGGCCTCCCAGAGTGCTAGGATTACAGGCATAAGCCACCATGCACCGCCTGAGTTAACACAATTCTTACAAGGAGAGCCATGATCAAGGAGTGGTTTTCTTCAGGAAACAATTCTACTAAAAAACAACATGGGAATAGAAGTAATTAAAAATGTTCAAGACATTAAATGCAGGACTGGGACTCCATATTGCCTTTTAGTATGCTTTGTATTATAGGATATATTAAACTAGGCTCGGCACCTGTGGCTCAAGTGGCTAAGGTGCCAGCCACATACACCTGAGCTGGCAGGTTCGAATCCAGCCTGGGCCCGCCAAACAATAATGACGGCTGCAATCAAAAAATAGCCAGGCGTTGTAGTGGGCACCTATAGTCCCAGCTACTTGGGAGGCGGAGGCAGGAGATTTGCTTGAGCCCAAGAATTGGAGGTTGCTGTGAGCTGTGATGCCACAGCACTCTACCCAGGGTGACAGCTTGAGGCTCTGTCTCAAAAAAAAAAAAAAAAAAGTAAGAAAGAAAGGATATATAAACTAACCACCCACCTATGGACTGTTAAGCTGACACCCAAGACAGTCAGAGCTTCCCATAATTCAACATCCCACACTCTTTTCTGGTGGTACCAAAAATAAACAACCAGCAAATGATTTCACCTCTTAAAAAAAAGCATTTACTCTTAAAAAATGAATGAAGTGGGATTCCCTCCTTCTTACAAATGTTTCTAAAACTGCTAAAAAAAACTAGCATTTACAAAGTAGTTGATAAAAATATTCCTCTGGATTGTACAAGAAGAGAGACAGGGACCACTGATAAGACATGGTATTAATCAGTCTTGGCTTCTTTGTCTCCTGCTTCATCAGGGAGGGACTCTCTCAGTTTTAGTTTCTCCATTTTCTGCAGGAAAATCTTTTTTTTTTTTTTTTTTTTTTTTTTTAGATAGAGGCTTACTTTGTTGCCCTGGGTGGAGTGCTGTGGCATCACAGCTCACAGCAACCTCCAACTCCTGGGCTCAAGCGATTCTCCTGCCTCAGCCTCCCAAGTAGCTGGAACTAAGGCACCTACCACATGCCTGGCTATTTTTTGGTTGCCGCTGGCATTGTTTTTTGGCCGGCCCAAGCTGGATTTGAACCCGCCAGCTCAAGTGTATGTGGCTGGTGCTTCGCATCTTGACCCATAGGCACCATGCCTTTATTTATTTATTTATTTTGTAGAGACAGAGTCTCACTTTATCGCCCTCAGTAGAGTGCCACCGTGGCATCACACAGCTCACAGCAACATCAATTCCTAGGCTTAGGAGATTCTCTTGCCTTAGCCTCCCGCTTAAAACAGACGCCCGCCAGAACGTCTGGCTTTTTTTTTTTTTTTTTTTTTTTGGCCAGGGCCCGGTTTGAACCGGCCACCCTTGGTAGATGGGGCCAGCACCCTACCCACTGAGCCACAGGCACCATTTTATTTTTTATTTTTTTGAGTCTCTGTGCTCTGGGTAAGGGCCGTGGTGTCTCAGCTCACAATCTCAAACTCTTGGGTTCCACTGATCTCCTGCCTCAGCTTCCTGAGCAGCAGGGACTACAGGCACCTACCACAACACTGCACTAATTTTTCTAGTAGAGATGGGGTCTCAACGTTTGCTCAGGGTGGTTTGAAACTCCTGAGCTCAGGCAATCCACCTGCCTCCACTTCCCAGAATGGTAGGATTACAGGTGTGAGCCATTGCACACAGCCTGGTTATAATTGAATATGCAAAGATTACTTTATACAAATTTGCAGAAGTTAAAGATCAAAAACAGAAATTGTAATGCTAGTCATTATTGAGACTAATCAATATGTACGTACAAGTTTTCACTCCTTTTGAAAAAGTATTAACCTATTACCTTTTTTTTGACTTGTAATATTTAATTTAAAACATTTAACTATAGGTACACACACACACAATGCATAACATTTCAATCAACAATGGACCACATATATGACCCCATAAAATTATAATACCTTATTTTTACAGTACCTTTTCTATGTTTAAATATGTTTAGATAAACAAATACCATAATGTTACAGTTGCCTACAATATTCTGTATAGTAACATGCTATACAGGTTTGTAGCCTAAGAGCATTGAACAAAGGCTATATCATATAATTTAGGTTGGTCGTAGGCTCCACCATCTAGGCTTGTGAAAGTGCACTCTGTTGCTTGCACATGACAATACCACC
This sequence comes from Loris lydekkerianus, assembly GCA_963574355.1. Classification (NCBI taxonomy): domain Eukaryota; kingdom Metazoa; phylum Chordata; class Mammalia; order Primates; family Lorisidae; genus Loris; species Loris lydekkerianus. The sequence continues at coordinate 3,347 of CAUYPK010143838.1, forward strand.
TACTGTCACATTTCTCAGTACATATCTCTATCATTAAGTGTTTCATGATTGTATTTTTATTTTATTATTATTATTATTATTATTATTATTATTATTTAGACAGTCTCACTATGTTCCCCTCGGTAGAGTGGAGTAGCATCACAGCTCACAGCAACCTCAAACTCTTGGGCTCAAGTGATTCTCTTGCCTCAGCCTCCCAAATAGCTGGGACCACAGGTCCCCACCACAGTGCCCAGCTACTTTTTTATTGCAGTTGTCATTGCTGTTTAGCTGGTCAAGGCTGGGTTTGAACTGGCCAGCCTCGGTATATGTGGCTGACACCCTACCCACTGCTTGTGCTGCCTATATGACTGTATTTTTATACCTACAAAGTTCAATAAAAGAAAAAAAATTTTTTGATACCCTGGGTAGAGAGTGCTGTGGCATCATCATATCTCACAGCACCCTCAAACTATTGGGCTCAAATTATTCTCTTGCCTCAGCCTCCTTAGTAGCTGTGACTACAGGTGCCACTATACCCTGCTAGTTTTTCTATTTTTAGTAAAGATGGGGTCTCAGTCTTACTCAGGCTGAGCTAGAACTCCTGAGCTCGGGAGATCCACCTGCCCCAGACTCCCAGAGTGCTAGGATTACAGGTATGAGCCACTGTGCGCAGCCAATAAAAGAAAATATTTATTGTCTGAGTTTCTTTTCTGACCCTTATTATTCATTTCATTTCATAATTATTACTAAAAATAATTTCATCATAGTTTTTAAAAAATGATCCATATGGAGTCATATGTGCTAAGTATGCCACTGATTGCTTATCAACACTTAAAAATTGAGAGATGTCCAATTTGAAAAATCCTAATTTGTTGATTATTTTGGGGGGAAATCAGAAGATCTGGCAATAGTGCCAGAGTTTCATAAAGGCAATAATCGTGGAGGGGCACTTATCCTATTAGACTATGCCTAAACCTCTTATTTACATTGACCATGCCAACTGGCTTAGACTGAGCGTTTGAACTGAGTATCCAGGCTGCTTGTGGACAGTAAACTAGTCTGTGACAACTTCCGAGTGCACTCATAGTTCATTCGTTCATTCAATGTACCCATTGCCTGTTTATGTGCCAAGTTCTGCACACAGAAATGTGAATGCAACATGGTTTCTTTCCTCGGAAAGCTCTTGGTCCCGTTGGTAAGATGACCCTGTGCATCCCAGGCAAAGACAATGTGGAAGAGAGGGAGAAATATCTGTCGGCCTGGAGAAGTTGTCGAAGGCCAGGAGGCAGAAAGGCTGGTGAAGAAGACGGTACAGCGAGAGGCAGAAAAAGACGGGAATCTCTGCCCTGCGTCGTACCTGATTAATGGCTTACTTAACCTTCTTGAATGGCAGTTTCCTCATTTCTTTGAAAGAGCTCCATTATGTTAGGTCTTTTTGAACATTCATCAATTTCATTCCACAAGGATTCATCGAGTGCCTGCTTCCTCCAGGTGCTGCGCTAAACTCTGGGAGTAAAATGGTGAAGAAAAAAAAGAGAGAGAGAGAGAGAGAGACCTACCCTGGTGGTACAGTCTAGTGGTGCTGAATAAAGTAAAACAGCTGCACTAGCGAATGAATTAGAAGTTGGATTAAGCGCTCCAAATGAAGGGAACTCATGAGCTAAGAGCTGAAGGTTGTATAGAAGTCAACTGTGCATAAAGGGAATAGCGGCGGAGAGAGTCAATATAATTTCATCTGCCTGCCTCACAGTAGCTGCTGGGTAGTGATTAAAATCATTAATGGGCTCAGCGCCTGTAACTCAAGCAGCTAAGGAGCCAGCCACATTCACCTAGAGCTGGTGGGTTCGAATCCAGCCTGGGCCTGCCAAACAACAATGACAACTACAACCAAAAAATAGCCAGGAGTTGTGGCAGGCACCTGTAGTCCCAGCTACTTGGGAGGCTGAGGCAAGAGAATCGCTTATGCTCAGGAGTTGGAGGTTGCTGTGACACCCTGGCACTCTACCCAGGGTAACAGCTTGAGGCTCTGTCTCAAAAATAAATAAATGAATAAATTAAAAATAAAATAAAATTACTAATGGCTAGGCACGATTTTGAGCTTTTTGCTTATATTATCTGATTTAATCATCATAACACCTCTTGAAGTCCATGCATATTATCAGTATGTCTCCATTCTTCAGAGTGGAAACTAAGGCACAGAGAGCATAATTAACTTTCCAAAATTCACCTGCTCTCGAGTACATAAGGCAGTATTACCAGTCCAGAGTCCATAATATTTTACACACAATAAATGGCGGTTATTAAAGGCATTTTCCAGATAAAGAGGGTGGTGGAAGACAGGGTTCTTGTAGAAATAAGGGACTCAAAATACTAGGGTACAGGAGTTTGTTAAAGGCATTAGAAAGGGGTCTTTATTTGAAAGGGAAGAAGCTCAAGATCAAGAGTAAAAAGCAGCCGCGCTGAGAATGAGCCCCGTGTGGTTGGCGCGCTAAGACACGCGCTGCCTGCGTAACTAGTAGAATTGACGGATGACGCCTCCGCACCACGCCGCTCAGCGCAGTCGCTTCTTGGCGGGTGTCAAATAGTGAGACACGGAGGAGGGTCTGCGTGCGCGTGCACGGAGCACTCTCTGCCACAAGTCCGGGGACTTTCCCCTAGGCGGAAGAACAAGGAACCAGTCCTCCGTATGTAGCCTAGGAAACAGGCCTTCAGCACGACCTACTTGTTAAAACCCCTGCTTCCTTGTTCTTATATACCTAACAGGAATTTTTTCTGTCGGTTATGGTGAGAAAGTTGTGTGTGTGTGGGGGGGTGTGGAATATTAAAAAAAGAACATATTATGGCATAATTTTCTAATATTGTAGGCTTCTAGAGATATTGTGACTATTAGAAAACATAAAACATAAATGAACAAATGTAAGAAACGAGAATGACACGGTTTATGCAAATATTCTGTGGCCCCGCCCCACGCTGCGTAGGCGTGGCCACCTGGGAAGCTGTGAGCCCATCCCTCGCGGCTGCGCGTGTGCGCGTACGCACTGGGGCAGACCACTAAAGCCTGAGTGCCTTGGTGTGGCTGGGGCCCTCAGTCTGTGGGCCGGCAATGGCGGGGGTGGTCTCGCTCTCAGGCTTGCTGGGGCTGCTACTCGTGTCTGCGCTGCCCGGGGTCTTCGGAGCCCGCGCCAGCCCCGACATCCGGGCACACCCAGGTACCAGCGAGGGCTGCTGGAGGGAGGCTGAGTGCCCACAGGTCTCAGATTAGCTGACCTCTGCCTTCCTTCTACAGGGGACCCAGCCCAGGTCCACTCTGAGGGCATAGAACCCCGGAGGCGGCCGCCGCCCAAGGACCAGCGCGAGCGGGCCCGGGCTGGGGAGCTGCCTTTGGGGATGCTGTACACTGCGGCCGTCGTGGCTTTTGTGCTGTACAAGTGTTTGCAGGTGCGGGATGGCTGGGGGTGGGGTGCCATGGACCTGAATCTCCCGTGGGGGCGCTGTGGTACCAAAAACAAGATACGTTCCTTAGCTTCCCAACAGTGTAGGGGCGAGGTATGATACTGCGCTGAGTAAATTGTAAATAATGATCACACTTAATCCTCTCACAATCCAAAGACCTCGAGGTCGCCCAGAGCTAGTAACTTGTGGAGCTGGGATCTGAACCTACTTAATGCCCATACTACGAAAGTGCAGTCCTGACCTTGGCGTAAAATTGTTTGCGCAGCCACAGTGTTTCTTCAGTTCAAGATGCCAGGCAGCCTTACATTCTCCTTGGGAAGAAAGCCTGTAAGTTTGAGTTCACAGTACATTTTGGTGGATTGAATTAAAATAGAAAGTAGTGCCCCTCGGTGCTGTATCTTCAGCCCTGATACTATCACTTACTTGCATTAGGAAATAAGAGGCTTGAACAAATGTGGAGATATGAAACCATAAGAACTAGCTAATAATGATTCCAAGTAGACTTGACAGATTGGGATGACAGAACTGAATAATGAAATTTAACAAGAGTAGATAAGTAAATTCTATTATTGGGCCCAAGTACACTGTGCAAGAAACATGACTTAGCAGCAGCTCTCAAAGAGACTTAGGCATTCCAATTGTATGATGTGAAAACTCACTTCCCAAATCAATGCTAGAACAAGGTATTGTGCTTTGTATGGGTATCAGAACACTTCAGGAGAATTTTATTCTCCTCAGCGCACTGCTTTAAGAATACAGCATGCTCAGGCGGCGCCTGTGGCTCAGTGGGTAGGGCGCTGGCTCCATATACCGAGGGTGTTGGGTTCAAACCCGGCCCTGGCCAAACTACAACAAAAAATAGCTGGGCGTTGTGGCTGGTGCCTGTAGTCCCAGCTACTTGGGAGGCTGAGGCAAGAGAATCGCTTAAGCCCAGGAGTTGGAGGTTGCTGTGAGCTATGAAGCCAGAGCACTCTACCAAGGGCAACATAGTAAGACTCTGTCTCTTAAAAAAAAAAAAAAAAAAAATAGCATACTCAGTGAAGCAACCAGAGAAAACCATGTGAAATGATCACTGACTAAAAAGACTGAAGATAATAAACCAGAAAAGACAATGGGAGATAGGGTGGGGCATATGACCATTGTCTTCAAATTCCTAAGGGGCTACCATGGTGAAGAGACATTTTGGAAGTCTCTAATCAACACTGTTGAAAAGAAGATACATGAAGGACAAATTCTGGCTTTGTATATGAACTATCTAAGAACAACCAGACCTTTGTCAAACTGGGGAAGAGTTGCTCGTTCCTAGAAATGTTTCAGCAGATTGAATGACCATGTGTGATGCATATTGACAAGTTGCTTCATATCCTGGGAGAGGAACTAGATTAGAGGTGATTGTGATTCTGAGGTAAAAACCAATGGCTTTCTCAACCCTAAATTACGCTCTTCCCCTTACTGGCTTTGGAGACTGAGGTGATAGAGCAAAACCTTATTGCTGCAGTATTATTGTTTCCTTCTCCCACAACAGGGAAAAGAGGAGGCCACAGTTCTCCAAGAGGAGGCAGGCAAGAAGCAATCATTGCAGTTAGGTGGGTCTAGCAGACATCTGTGCTTGGTGGGGGGCAGGCACAGTAAAAGAAAGTAACCAATGTCCCTTTTTTCTCCCTTACCTCCAGACCAACAGCTGGCTCAGCTGACACAACAAGTGGCCCAGACAGAGCAGCACCTGAACAATTTGATGGCCCAGCTGGACCCCCTTTTTGAGCGGTGAGGAGAGCAATGAATTTGTGGGGAGACTGTGGTAGGAGGAGGAATGGGGACATAGATTGGGTAGCCCCTGAGTGGATATTTCTGCAGTGTGACTACTCTTGCTGGAGCCCAGCAGGAACTTCTGAACATGAAGCTATGGACCATCCACCAGCTACTACAAGATAACAAAGAAGACAAGGGCATGGCGGTTCCAGAACCAGGTACAGGGTTGAGAGGTGAGTCTGGTGGGCATGGAGACAAAGTCCCTAAAACTGGAACATACTTGACCTTTCCCCTCACAGAAGCCAGCATACCCTTTCCTGAGGACTTCCTAGAGGATGAGGAGGAGACCATAAACTGGAGCACAGAGACATGGAACCTAGATACTTCCTTGGGGGTGGAGCAGGGACTAAGGAGAAGATGCAGCAGGGCTGCAGCAAAGGGCCCCAGTCGCCCCAGTTGGGAAGGTGAGACAACAGATGGGGGTTTAGTAAAACAAAGTCTGTTCTTGTGACTGGGTGCTCCTGTGTGCTTTTTCCCTCCTAGTTGGTTGTACACACCCATACTAGGTGCCTAAGGACAACTGGGCCTTCTTGAGAAGCTTCCCTTATTAGGACAAAAAGAGGCTGCCTTCCACTGTGAGAGCAGAGAAGACAGAGGGAGCTCCAGTTCTTTTTCTTTTATTCCTGAGGCCACCAGCATGCCAGTCTTCAGGGCTCGAAAATCCCTTTACTAATAGCAAAGCTGAGAGAGATTTTTCCAAGAAAAAAAAAACACTTTACTAAGATCTAGTGGAAAATAATCTATAGAAACACAACATAAAAATAGCCACTTTTACAAAATTGCAACCTTGATAACAACTGGCCATAGACACGGCACTGAGCTTATCCACCCCAGATTCCCTCATTTGTGTTAGGGGCTGGTTCAGCAAAGGTTTAGTTGGGTCAGACTTGGTTTCTGGATTCTTAGGAGCTGGTCAAATGACCCAGAGGAGCTTGATCCCAGAAAAATACAAAATAACCTATGTCAAACCATGAAGGGTTCTGTGTTTTGTTTAGTACTGAAGAAGATTCCTTTGTATCCCTGAAGTATTTTGAGTTCTGCAACTTGTAAAATTCCGCTAGTTCTTCTGGCTGCTGTGGAAAGAAAAGTCAGTCCAGGCATAGGCACAGGCATGAGCACTCTGTTCAGACAAGACCATGGGGTTGGTCAGGGAAGGAGGTCCCAGACAGATATAGAACATGAAATAGGATCAGAACTGTTCATTTCTAGCTCATGGGCCTCATCATAGCACTCTTCTGCAAGTAGGCTAAACTTACCTGATAGCCAAAGTCAGACTGTGGTACCAGCGTGACAACTCCTCCTGGTCTGTGGACATGAGCAGTAGCTTCTCGTGAGGGAAGGACAGCTAAGGAGAGACCACCTCTTAATGCATGGCTCAGAAAGGTCCAAGTTAAAGCTGAAGCCCTTGCTGTTTCCATGGAGGTAATTCAGGGATGAGACAAGAACTATACATGAAACCAAGCCCCAGCTATCCTCTCTCAGCGCAAACACTTCTGTCCCTAGAAAAAGGGATCTAGGGTGATGAGATAAGCCAGTCTATAAGAATTTGAAAGATATTCTCAGCCTAGGCTTCCCACCTATTATTACTTACACTGAGCAATCCACCACAAGGGCCTCCTGAGTGGCCAAACACTTTGTGGAGTTGACACTGAGCCATGGGATACAGTGCCTTGCAGACAAAGGTGCCACTCTGCAGCAGGTGCAATGGAGGTCGGGGCTTGGCCATGAGGAGCACATCAGAGAAGAGGAAGAACATGCGAGGTCGAGGCTCCCCATGGGGAGGCACCACCAGCAGCCAGCCCTGGCGTAGGAACCAGCGCCCTGGGGGTTGGGAGAACTATTACTCTGGTGTAGCCCCAGGACCCATGGGATAAGAAGGAAAGGGAGGCTGGAAAAATAGGGAATATGTGCTGGCTCTGTAGAGGAAAAGTGGTAAGAAAGGGGCAGCTGGGTACTACAGGGGAAGTATGCAGACTACCTGAGGTAAGCCCCTTTGCCTGGCGCCCACTGAGTAGAGCCTGGACGCGCCGGAGGTGCTGGTCATTCTTCTGTTTCTGATCAATGGTGTGTACTCTCTGGGCCGTCTCACTTATCAGCCGGGCAGCCCCTGGAATAACATCTCCTGCCTTACTCTCCTACGACATTCACTTTGGGTTACTGGTGGTGGTGAAAGGCTATTCCGAGGCAGGTGGATTGCCTGAGCTCACAAAGACTTCTTTTTTTTGAGACAGAGTCTCAAGCTGTTACCCTGGGTAGAGTGCCATGACATCACAGCTTACAGCAACCTCAAACTCTTGGGTTTAAGTGATTCTCTTGCCTAAACCTCCCAAGTAGTTGGGACTACAGGGGCCTGCTACAATGCCCGGCTATTTTTTTGTTGTTGGAACTGTCATTGTTTTAGCTGGCCCCAGACCAGGTTTGAACCCACCAGCCTCATTGTATGTGGCTAGTGCCCTGCTCACTGAGCTACGGGCACTGCCCTAGGTCTAACTTCTTAAAGAAAACACAAGGCAATAGGGACATTGTATACATGTCAATAGAAGACAGGACAGACCAGACATTGTTGGTGTCAGAATCAGAAAGGGGTACAGGAGAGGAAGCCTCCTGCCTGAGCTGCAGAGGAGCAAAGACGACTTACATGTGAGCTGCTTGTAGTCGGGGCTGTTGGGACCTGTGTTTTCAGCCAGAGCAACAACGAGATTCTCATACCTGGAATTGTACAATGGGAACTCTATGATTAGAGGAGGTGTAGAGCAGGCAAAATTGCCTCCATCTGACAGAGATCACCCCTACACATACTTCAGTTGCAAGGCCAAGAAAGATCTGCTTTATGGGCTGTTGTCCCCTTATGGGCTGGGACTCAGGCCTAGACTCACACCACATGGCCCTCTTGCACTCTACATTTAAGAGTCAATGGGAGACTGACCATAATTTAGGAGATCAGGTGGAAAGGTGAAAGTCAAGGAGGATACTATAGACAGCTTGACTACAAGCACTTAACTCAGGCTTACCTCAGAGACAGAAATTCTAAGGTAGGGCATCTCAACAAACTTTTCCAAATACTCTGTCTGAGACCCTAATACAGGCCGCATTACTTTAATGTACAGTTAGTTCCACAGTCCTAGCTAAGAGCCCAGGTTGGAGACCCTGGGTACTCCAGTGGGTTCACGTCTACCTTTGCAAAAGGTTTTTAGAAGCACTTTGGGCCAAGGGAGAATCAGGGAACTTCAGTAGACCCCAAGGCATCCCACAAAGCTGAGAGCAGACTGGGTGTGGTGCCCAATGCCTGTAATCCTAGCACTCTGGGACACCGAGGCAGGTGGATTGCCTGAGCTCACAAGTTCGAGACCAGCCTGAGGCAGAATGAGACCTTGTCTCTAAAAATAGCCAGGCATTCTGATGGGAGCCTGTAGTTCAGCTACTTAGGAGGGTTGCTGTGAGCTGTGACACCATAGCACTCAACAAAGGGCAACAAAGTGAGACTCTGTCCCAAAAAAAAAAAGCTGAGGGCAGCATTCACAAAAATGCAGAGAAGTTGGTTTTCAAGCTGTGGGTTGTAACCCATTTGTAACAATGAAAATACATCGGGCAGCGCCTGTGGCTCAGTCGGTAGGGCGCCATATATACGCCACCATATATACACCATATATACGCTATATACGGAGGGTGGTGGGTTCAAACCCGGCCCCGGCTGAACTGCAACAACAAGAAAGTGTTGTGGCTGGCGCCTGAAGTTCCAGCTGCTCGGGAGGCTGAGGCAAGAGAATCACTTAAGCCCAGGAGTTGGAGGTTGCTGTGAGCTGTGTGATGCTACTGCACTCTACTGAGGGCCATAAAGTGACACTCTTGTCTCTATAAAAAAAAAAAAAAAACATCCTGCATATCAGATATTTACATTACGATTCATAACAGTAGCAAAATTACAGTTATGAGGTAGCAACGAAAATAATTTTATGGTTGGGGGTCACCACAACATGAGGAACTGTATTAAAGGGTCCAGGCATTAGGAAGGTTGATAACCACTGGTTTAGATCAAAGTGAATTCACTCACTGCTGGAGTCGCTGCAGAGGCAGACAGAGCAGGTCCTGGAGCTGAAGGCCACCAAACTCAGGGCGGCTTTCCTGAAGCCTAACGAACCTCCGGAAACGTTTGTTTTTCTTTAGTTGCTCCTGGTGGGGGAAAGTGTTGGCAGCAGGGAGAGAAGCCAGTCCTCTTGTATTCATCTGCGTGCAGGTTCCCCAGCCTTCAGTAAGCTCCTGAGAGAAACCCTGTCCCCCTACAGGGAAACTTAGCACAGAGCTGAGCACCCAGTGGGCTCTGTAAGTGCAGGAAATGTCTGAATGAAGTTTAGGTGCCCAGATGCAGAGGAAGAGAGGAAAAGGGGACAGATTTGAGATCATCTCCAGGTTACCTGCAGGGTGGCCTGGGACCGATCTGCGTTGGCAGCAAATTGGGTGTAGAGCTCCAGGTGGCGGCAGAAGCCCTCCAGCCCAGGGCCCCAGTATCCTCCCTCCAGGTAGGGAAGCAGCTGTCTGTGGGCAAGGGCAGTAAAGGGGCAGCCCGAGAATTGCGCAAGCACAACCTCATTTAATCATCTTATGAGGATAGCACTACCCTGAGGTGGTACTGTTACTAACCCATTATACAGATGCTGCAGATTAAGGAACTAGGCCAAGACCAAAGGTGAGGTAATTGACAGGCTCCCATTACGAACCTGAGTCTTGACTCCAAGCCCTGTGCACCACAAGTGACCAGGGCGCTCCCTCCTTCCCTCTCCCCGCGCCTCTTCCACTCACTGGCTAGCATCCTGGATGAGCTCCCAGGACCCAAATAGGGCCTGGCGCTCTGGTGGTCGCAGGGTTCCCTTGGCTTTCAGGATCCCCAAGAAGTACTGCGGAAGGAGAAAATATTGGTATCTTAGCCTGCAGGAGGCTAACGCCCAGGGCTCGAGCTCTCTCCATACAAGAGGATAGCTCAAGACCACCATAGTAGGGGTCACCAACCTCGCAGAGATCCTCCCACATCCCTGATGTTCCTCCCTCATACAGGCCCCCACCGTGGCCACAAGCCCCAGCTGTTCCTGGTAGCGCCGCTCAGTCTCCAGCAGCTCCCGGACGGTGCAGACGCGTTTCCGCTCCCAGCGGGCACGCTGCTCCTGCAATGGGCACCGGGTGCCGAGTCCGAGGTTCTCCATGCCGAGCTAATGAACCGACACTTCCGGCCACAGCCCGCCGGAGATTCAAATCCCAACCGCTCCGGGACCGCAGCTGGTGGGGCGGGGCCCCGGCGGGGAGCGAGCGGGACAGAGCATGCGCGGCGGCCGGCAGGTCTCAGCCGGGTCTCCGCCTCGGTGCAGCTGAGCTGCAAGGACGGCGTTGTAGGTACGCGGCCCTGGACAAGGCGGATGGCACTAAGATGGGGAAGTAGCTTAGACTTTGAGGAGACTTGGGAGTGCACATGCTAGCTGGACCTCGATGTCCAATCTTAGATTCTGTCCTGGACCCATGCCAGACGCTAGGGGTTGGGGGCGCTAGTCGTTCTCAATGCTTTCACTCCTACTAGAACCCCTTAAAGGCCACAAGGTTTGAAATATTTTGGTCCCTGGACAAAAGTGTATAGGTTTTAAGTTACTGATTCACTTTCTGGTTTCATATTGATCCCAAACCTGACAGCCAGTGAGCTTCTGTTCAGCAGGTGTCAAAAACTAAAGTGATGTGGCATTGGTGATTCCGATGTGAGTTGATTAGTCAGTGCTGTCCAGTAAAAATAAAATGTACCGTATTTTCCTTACGTAGGCCTTTTGAAAAATTGGCAATAATCCTAGAGGGCACATTGGCAGTACCATTTTGTTAGTTTGTATTAGAAATCTTCTAATGTGTCTACATTTTTGACCTAGCAATTCCACTTCCAGGAATGCCTCCTAAATAAATAGATATGTGGACAAAAATATTTGTAACAGGATGTCTGGCACAATGTTGGTAACAACAGAAAACTGGAAACCACCTAAATGTGGAGTGGTAGAGAATTGGTTAGGAAAAATATGGTACAGTCATTTGAAGGAATAATTTGAAAGCATTAAAAATATAAACAAGTTGTGCCGTGCCTGTGGTTCAATGAGTAGGGCACCATCTGCATATACTGAAGGTGGTGGGTTCAAACCCAGCCTCTGCCAAACTGCAACAAAAAAATAGCGGGCATTGTGGCAGGCGCCTGTGGTCCTAGCTACTAGAAAGGCTGAGGCAAGAGAATTGCCTAAGCCCAGGAGTTGGAGGTTGCTGTGACGCTAGAGCACTCTACCAAGGTTGACATAGTGAGACTCTGTCTCTTAAAAAAAAAAAAAAAAAATTATATATATATATATATATATATATAAACAAGTTATCAATATGGGAGGACACATGTAGGAAGCATATTGCTGAGACAAAAAAAAAGCAAGCTACAAAGCTGTTTGTGTAACAACATACACTTGGTTTAAAATATATACCAACATACAGTTGGTATAAAATATAACAAAAGTTAATTGTGGACCAAGTACGGTGGCTCACACCTGTAATCCTAGCACTCTGGAAGGCCCAGTCAGGTAGATTTGCCTGAGCTCATGGGTTCCAGATCAGCCTGAGCAAACCCCCCCATCTCTAAAAATAGCCAGGCATTGTGGCAGGTGCTTGTAGTCCCAGCTGCTGGGAGGCTGAGGCAAGAGGATCACTTGAGCCCATGAGTTTGAGGTTGCTGTTAGCTGTGATGCCACGGCATTCTACCAAGGGCAACATAGTGACACTCTGTCTCAAAAAAAAAAAAAAAAAATGAAAAGAAAAAGAAACAAAGAAAAAAAGAAAAAAGAAAAAGAAAAGAAACTGCCTACAAATAATATGGAGAGGGATGAGAATGGAATGCATGAGGTTCTCCAACACAAATTCACCCCTTCTTATCCTGTGCGTCCACTTCAGTTCTAGTGCACTGAGAGTACACTAAATGGTGGCCCCCATAAAGACATGTCCATGTCCTGACCCCCTGACCTGTAACTGTGACCTCATTTGGAAAAAGATGGTTGCAGATAGAATTATGTTAAGAATCTTGAGATGAGATCATCCTGGATTATCTTGGTGTGCCCTAAATCCAATGATAAATACCTCTATAAGAGGCACCCAGTGGACAAGAGGAGGAGGTTATGTGAGGCTGGAGGCAGACATTAGAGTTACACAGCCACGAGCCAAGGAATGGCTGGAGCCATTGGTAGAAGGGGCAAGGAAGGATCCTTCCCTAGAGTGTTCAGAGGGAAGAACCTCTGCCAAAGCCTTGATTCCAGACTTTGAGCCTCCAGAACAGAAAGAGAGTAAATTTCTGCTATTTTAAGTCCCCAGTTTACGGTAATTTGTTATGGCAGCCCTGGGAAACTAATACAGATAGTGAAATGGGCCAGAGCTACAGGTCAGCCTCAAGGCCCCAAAAGGGTTTTGATCAGTCTTGGCTCTTCAACAGTATCTGAAGAGGAGTGTTTTCTCCTTCCACCCCACCAGTGAATATAGCCCTCCTCTGAAACCCTGGGATTAGCAGAGACACATGTTTTAGTAACATAGCTACCAAGTATTTGAAGACACAGACCAGACCCTAATGACCAAAGGCTTGGCCTCATAACAACCGTAGAGAGGTCCTGCCCCAGGTGGGGGTTGCCCTAGTTGGATAGTCCTAAATACTAATGTCTCAGCCTGTGGAGATTCAAGAGCTCACACCTGTTTGTGGGTTTGGCAGACTCCCAGCTGTGAAGGCATGATCCAGGGTCAGAGTCCACATTCTCCACCCTGATGAGAAACACAGAGACAGAGAGCTAAGGAGAGAAACAGAGGCATAGGGAATAGCATTTGGAAAATCAGTGAGCTGTAACTGAAAGAGCTGTACCTACAGGCAGATCCATGCTCTGAAATACTGAAAGCCCCAGAGACACTGGGACAGAGAGACTGCTGGAGAGATGTGTACAAGGAGATGCTGATGAACCTAACATAGAAAAAGACTGAACTATTCAGAATAGCTGTAAAGTGAAAAAATGAACTATAGCTGCTGAGATTGGTGGGGGAGAAACATGTCCAGCCATACAGTCTCCAGACTCTAGTGTCTGTCCTCTCTGCTCCCATGACCTTTCCTACCTCAATTAGATTGGTCATTACCACATTCTGCCTTGCACAGGCCAATCCATTTCAGATATTAGCATGTGCTTTCCATTTGTCAGGGTCCAAGGAGGCTAATCAAGACAATAGCTAATTAGACATAGCTAATCAAGACAATCAACTGACCATCCAGAGTGCACACTGGATCACATTAACATGGACAGCAACCTAAAATCTTAGGCTGACTTACTCCTAAGATAACAGCTTAGAGGATAGCAGGCATTCAGCTATACAAGTTTTTGTGTATACAGTATGACAGTCACTCTAACAAAACATAATTTGGGGTCCATAGAAATGTGATGCTATGCTTCTGGGGTAGTCGTGGTTTGACATGCACAGATCATTGACAATGAGCTCCCTAAGGACAGGGAAGACATCTTAGTTTGTATTTCTCAAGCACCTGGCAAGGTAATCTGCAGAGAGAAAATGCTTAATAATGGCTGATGAATAAAAGTCTGACTCAGTCAAATACTGGACCCTGCCCTTATGGAGCTCAAAGCTGTTAATTAGGGTAGATAAAATGTGATAAATCACCCTAATATGGGCTAGATGGTGGGCATGGTTGTTATTGAGGGCAGGCAAAGAACTGTGGCTCAAAGACTCCAGAGATCTTTTCTGGGCTGGTGGTAGAAGGTTGGCTAAAGAGGGATTCCTGGAGTAGGCAGCTTTGAGTTGAGTCTTGAAGAATAGAAGGGATTTAGACAGGGGAGACAGTAAAACTATTTAACTGTTTAACATACTGGTGGATGCACACACACTGTCCATCAGAGTTGATGCTGGCTGAGGCACTCAAGTGGGGTCCTGAGGCCCCTGCTGTGCTAAGAATTATCCCCTTAGATAAGGGATCATGAGGTCTGGACTGTCCCTAGAGAGAAGTTGGGGTAGCAGGGTCACCCTGGAGATAGGGACTGTGGTTATATACCAACAAGATAGAAATATTTCAAAATATTTAATTAACCTACCCAACCATGCTGATGTGAGCTTACTGAATACCGGGCCTAGATACAGACCTAGAAATGGCCTTATCCTTGTGTGGTTTGTTGAAGCTGTACGGGCTTTACTAGAATGTGAGCTACAGAACAGTAGAAGCTGTTCTCTATTCTATGTTGCATCCTAGAACATCCTACCTAGAACAGGGGTCCTCAAACTACGGCCTGTGGGCCACATGCAGCGGTATGATTGCATCTGTTCCTGTTTTGTTTTTTTACTTCAAAATAAGATATGTGCAGTGTGCATAGGAATTTGTTCATAGTTTTTTTTTTAAAACTATAGTCCAGCCCTCCAACGGTCTGAGGGACAGTGAATTGGCCCCCTGTTTAAAAAGTTTGAGGACTTCTGTGAGCCTAGAACAGTACCTGGAGGATTAGAGAAGTTGCAAAAAATGTTCATTAAAAAGGCAGACTGGGCTTGGCGCTTATAGCTCAAGCGGCTAAAGTGCCAGCCACATACACCAACCAGAGCTAGCAGGTTCGAATCCAGCCCAGGCCTCCCAAACAGCAATGACAACTACAACCAAAAAATGGCTGGACATTGTGGTGGGTGCCTGTAGTCCCAGCTCCTTGGGAGGCTGAGGCAAGATAATCGCTTAAGCCCAGGAGTTGGAGGTTGCTGTGAGCTGTGATGCCACAGCACTCTACCCAGGGTGACAGCTTGAGGCTCTGTCTCAAAATAAAAATAAAAATGGCAGACTGGGAACCCCAAGCCCATTCTTGGGGTTCTCACGCTCTTCTGCCTTGCACCCAGTCTCTGCTGCAATCCATGCTCCCTGAACATGTCCTAATATGAGATTGGATTCTGTTATTATTCTAGTCAAAATATTTCATGTTTCCCCTTTGCTCAGAATATCATTCATTCTCCCTATTGGTTTTACCAACTGGATACTTCTTCTAGGCCGTGATTAAATTTAGCCTACTTCTGTATTGCCTTCTGAACCAGAATTAATCTTTTTTTTTTTTTTTTTTGAGACAGAGCCTCAAGCTGTTGCCCTGGGTAGAGTGCCATGGTATCACAGCTCACAGCAACCTCCAACTCCTGGGGTCAAGTGATTATCCTGCCTCAGCCCCCCGAGTAGCTGGGACGACAGGCACCCGCAACAATGCCCGGCTATTTTTTGGTTGCAGCTGTCATTGTTTGGCGCCTGGGCTGGATTCGAACCTGCCAGCTCAGGTGTATGTGGATGGTGCCTTAGCCACTTGAACCACCGGTGGCGAGCCCAGAATTAATCTCTTTACCCTCAGTATCATGATAACGTCTGCCCTCACCCACTAGACTATGAGCTCCTTGGGCTGGGACTGGGCCTTATTCTTTTCCCTTTCTTTTTTTCTTTTTTTGAGACAGAGTCTTACTTTGTCACCCTCAATAGAGTGCCGGGGCATCATAGCTCACATCAACCTCAAACTCTTGGGCCCAAGAGATCCTCTTGCCTCAACCTCCGGATAGGTGGGACTACAGGTACCCACCACAATGCCCAGCTATTTTTAGAGACAGGGTCTCGCTTTTGCTCAGGCTGGTTTTGAACACCTCAGCTCAAGCAATCCACCCACCTTGACCTCCCAGAGTGCTGGGATTACAGGTGTGAGCCACTGCACTCTTATTCTTTTACATACCCCTAGTCCATAGCCCAGTGCCTGACATATGGTAGGTACTAAATAAATATTTGTTTGAATGCAAGAGTGAATGGCATTCCGGAGAGCAAGAACTAGATTAACAAAGGTGGTAAAAGGTTTGAAGAAAAAACAAATAGTTTAATTTGGCTGGACTATGAGGGAGACTCAGAGATAAGATGGAAAGGTCTCTTGGGTAAGTTTTAGAAAGGACTTGGAAGTCAGAAGGACAAAATGTGCATACTTTGCTAGGCAGTAGGTAGTGGGGAGCCAATGAAGGTTTTTGAGCAGAGGGATATTATGACAAAATACACATTTAGGTAACCAGCAGAGTTCTTCTCATACATATACTCAGTTTTTTATTCAAGCTCAAATCTGCCTTCCACCTACTCACCTACATAACTCACCCTCAGCTTCCCTAGCAGCTTATCCTACCCCTTTATCTTCTCCCTGGCTGGGCCAGCCACATGTGTATATGGGCTGCTTTCCCTCTCACTAGAGGATACAGGGGCCCAGCTCCTCTGTCTTTCTCCTTCTCTTCCAGGGGCTGGGAAGCAGGCCAGGCTTAGCTGAGGCTAGCTGGCAAGCAACCTGGCAGTGCCAGGGAGAACCTGTACTGTGCCAGGCAGTGCCTTGGGTTCCAAGCTGAACTCATGACCCCCGATAACTTTCTACCTGTGCACACACCTGCCCCTCACTCCACCCCCATTCAGGCTTTGGTATGGGGAGGGGGCACAGGGCCAGACAGACCTGTGGGACTTTGGCTCCATCTCTACAAAAGTGCACTCTGTGAGTCAGCCTGCTCCCCTCCAGGCTTGCTCCTCCCCCACCAGGCTCCTGTTTCCAATGCACGTACAACCCGTCCACACGGTATGCTGGGACACCCCGCAGTCAGCCACATGGCTCCCCTGTGCCCCAGCCCCTGGCTCCCTCTGCTGATTCCCGCCCCTGCCCCCCGCCTTACTGTGAAATTGCTGCTGTCACTGCTGCTCCTGGTGCCTGTCCGTCCTCAGAGCACGCTCCAGATGCAGGGGGATTTCCCCATCGGAGGAGGTTCATCTGGAGAAAACGACCCACTGGGTGAGGAGGATCTGCCCAGTGAAGAGGATCCCCCTGGAGAGGAGGATCCACTTGGAGAGGAGGATCCACTTGAAGAGGAAGATCCACCTGAAGTTAAGCCTGAACCAGGAGAAGAGGACTCTCTGAAGTTAGAGGATCTACCTACTGTTGAAGCTCCCAGAGATCCTCAAGGCCCCCAGAATAATGCCCACAGGGACAAGAAAGGTAAGTGGTCATCTGCCTCCAAATCTAGGCTCTAGGAGGTTCATGCCTTCCTTCCCCATTCCCTGGCCCAGGCAGTGACCATCCAGGGAAGGAGAGGAGCCTGTACTCTGACAGCAGTCCTTCCCAGGAACTCCCAAACCACTCCCCTAAGAGCTAGAAGGGGATAGATGCGGAGAGAAAATGGGCCTTAAGAGATAGGAAAGAAGAAGGAGGGAGAAAGAGAAAAAAATAGGTGGAGAGAGGGAAAAAAGAGTGTGAAGGGAAGAGAGGAGGAAAGGCTGGGCAGTGGAGAGGGTACCAGAGAGCTGTCTACTTCTATTTCATAAGCTGCTAGGGAAGCTGAGGGTGGAAAAGCTTATAGTGTCTTAAGTCTGCAATGAGAAAATTGAGACATAAAAAGAAGGAAACAGCAGGTAGAGGGACCTGGCATCTGGACTCCCAAGTCAGGAGCTTTGAGAAAGGAGTTGGGGACTAAACAGGGCAGAGGGATCAGCAGGGAGGAGAGAGGAGTGAGGGAGAAAGGAAAGATGGTCTACTGATTTGGGCCTCGGGATTGAGGTCCCACTCACTTTACAGACCCTAAGACAGTGGTTGCAAACTGGGAGGAGTGCTGTGTGGCCTAACCACGTGTGGTGTAACTTTGGTTACAGTATATTGTGCGTTACACCTGCCCAGCTTCAAGCATGTTACCTTCTGTGCCCTGTTAAGGCATCTGAGTTTGCAAATCTCTGTCTCTAAGAGGGTCCTACCCATTCCCATCCCAGGGAAGGGACTGGCCTCTAAGATCCGCCTGTTCATCCTTCTTATGCAGGCGATGACCACAGTCATTGGCGCTATGGAGGTGAGACACCCACGCCCTACACAAACCCAACCTCGGAACCCAGCTCTGCTGATCTGCCCAACCATCCCCGAATTGGGGTCCTGGGCGCCTCAGCCACAGTCCACTGCCTGTCCCCGCTCACATCCCCGATTTCTATTTCCCGCTCCGAAGCCTCCTGACTCCACCTCATCACTTTTTTCACCCGGGTTCCCTAAAAGTTCCTGATCTAGTTATCAGATTTCCTCACCACACTCTCTCACCCCAGGAGACCCGCCCTGGCCCCAGGTGTCCCCAGCCTGCGCAGGCCGCTTTCAATCCCCGGTAGATATTTGCCCTGAGCTCGCCGCGGCGTGCCCCGCCCTGCGACCCCTGGAACTCCTGGGTTTCGAGCTCCCGCCACTCCCAGAACTGCGCCTGCGCAACAATGGCCACACTGGTGAGGAGGGCTCCGCGGAAGCTCAGGGAAGCGGCGAGCTACTTGGGACGGGGCGCAGCCTCCGGAGTGCAACAGG
Organism: Loris lydekkerianus; assembly: GCA_963574355.1. Classification (NCBI taxonomy): domain Eukaryota; kingdom Metazoa; phylum Chordata; class Mammalia; order Primates; family Lorisidae; genus Loris; species Loris lydekkerianus. The sequence continues at coordinate 21,973 of CAUYPK010143838.1, forward strand.
CGGGGTGGTGCTTGAGCATTCGGTGCCCTCGGGGCGGGGCCTGGCTCACCTGCCTCTTTTCACCCAGTGCAGCTGACTCTGCCTCCCGGGCTACAGATGGCCCTGGGTCCTGGGCAGGAGTACAGGGCCCTGCAGCTGCATCTGCACTGGGGCGCTCCAGGGCGCCCAGGCTCAGAGCACACCGTTGACGGCCACCACTTCCCTGCCGAGGTGAGCACGGAGCTGAGTAGGGACACAGGGGAGGGGAGGGGCCGAAGATCTGGCCTGCTCCTACCCCTGCGTCCTTTCCAGATCCATGTGGTTCACCTCAGCACCGCATTTACCAAAGTTGACGAGGCCTTGGGGCGCCCGGGAGGCCTAGCCGTGTTGGCCGCCTTTCTGCAGGTACCAGACCCTGGACACCGACTCCAACTCCCTGCTTCTCCACGCTCCTGGACTCAGCGGTCTCACCGTATCATACCCTCATCCAGCATGCTCACCCTGGTCCCCAGGCTGTCATCCTCATTCACTTACTAGTTTATTTATTCAAAACCCACCATGAACCAGGCTTTGGGCTACAACAAGGATTCAAGGTCTTTTAAGGAGTCCACAGCCAGTAGCGGAGGCTAACATAACATGCCCTATAAACAGGATGCGGAGTAAAAATGATGGTGAGAGAGGAGGTGCAACTCCTTCCCTAGTGAGGAGGAAAAGGAAGTGTTTAGGCCGGATGCGGTGGCTCACACCTGTAATCCTAGTTCTCCGGGAAGCCGAGGAGAGAAGATCCCTTGAGCGCAGGAGTACAAGACCAGCCTGAACAAGAGCAGGACTTAAGTCTCTTCCAAAAAATGGAAAAACTAGCTGGGCTGTTGTGCAGGGGTGCCTGTAGTCTCAGCTGCTCTGGAGACTGAGACAGGAGAATCTCTCTAGCCCAGGCTTTTGAGATTGCTGTGAGCTAGCTGGCTGATGCTTCCGCACTCTAGCCTGAGGCAACAGAATGAGACTCTGTCTCAAAAAAAAAAAGAAAGAAAAGGAAGTGTGGCACATGGAGGGAACAGTGTGTGCAAAGACTCGGAATATGGCCTATTTGGGGAATGGCAGATGCACTAGTCTGGACGTCAGAAAGAGTAATTCTCTAATTCTCTAATGATCCATCATTTTCTCCTTGTGAAATGCAGTATATAGTGACCTCTTTGGGCCCTAATAATCAAGGCTACACACTCAAAGATTAGAGGAGGCCAGTAAAGTGAAGAGGTGGTGAGATACCTGCCAGGGTCACTGCCAGGCTTAGTGCTAACCACAGAGCACAAAGTTGTGAGAGGTGCCTCAGAAATAGTATGTCAGGATCTCACTCCAAAAGTCAAACATGTGTATTATTAAGGTCAATGCAGAAGTAACATGAATATAAAGGTGTATCATGGTTTTCTGGTAGGGATCATGGAGTATGTGGAGGTAACAGTGAATGAGACTGTATAATGCTAGTCAGTGCCAGGTCCTTGAGGTCCTTAGTTTGCACAGCAAGAGTAAATAGACTGTGAGTAATGATACATGAGATTTTATGTTCCCTAGCATTCTCAGAGCTGAGGAATGAGAGAGGAGTAGGGAACTTTTAGGAAGTTCTGACCTCCCTGGTATTAATTAGTCTATTTTACACTGTCATCCCTCAGGAGGGCCCAGAAGAAAACGATGCCTATGAGCAGTTGCTGTCACATTTGGAAGAAATCGCTGAAGAAGGTCAGTTTATTGGTCTGGCCCCCTAGTTCATAAAGAATTGCCCTGAGGAGCCTGAGGCTGGATGTGGGCTCCCTCCCAGGTGGGAGAGTTGGAGTGTTTTTTGGCCTTCATTATGATAATGACTGCAAAGCTGACAGAGCCAAAAGGGCCCAGGCAGGCTGCCCAAAATAGGCTTTCTGGTTAAAGACCAAACAAATACCAAAGAAAAGATTAAAAACTATTTGGAATTTCTGAGGTTAAGTCTGAAGAGCTAAACTTTCTGAGAGCTGTCTACTTCTATTTCATAAGCATCAAATAGTTCGACTTTTATTGGAAATCTTTCCCTTCTCAGTCACTCTAGGTCATTTTCTACCTCACTAACTTTACTAGACCTTTAGGTTTTTGTTAAACTAAAAGAACTTTGGAGTTCTTGTATCTGTTTTGTATAGTTATTAAATGTTCATATTTATTTATAAGTTATGTCACTCATTTTCCCCCCACCTTTTTTTTTTTTTTTGCAGTTTTTGGCTGGGGCTGGTGTTTGAACCTGCCACCTCTGGCATGTGGGGCCAGCACCCTACTCCTTTGAGCCACAGGCACCGCCCCTCATTTTCCCTTTTTAATTCACTCTGGACTTAAATCTCTGATCCAGGCTCAGCGCCTGTGGCTCAAGCAGATGGGGCGCCAGCCACATACACCTGAGCTGGCGGGTTTGAATCCAGCCCGGGCCTGCCAAACAACAATGGCAGCTGCAACAACAAAAAAAAAAAAATAGCCGGGCATTGTGGTGGGCGCCAGTAGTCCCAGCTACTTGGGAGGCAGAGGCAGGAGAATCACTTGAGCCTAGGAGTTGGAGGTTGCTGTGAGCTATGATGCTATGGCACTCTACCCAGGGTGACAGCTTGAGGTTCTTTCTCAAAAAAAATCTGTAGTCCAGCCTGTTGTGGCAGTATGCAGGAAGAGTGAAGACACAGGGAGAGGACTTTGGCCTCAAAGTCCTTTGCTTTCTTTGAGTTACATCTTATGTATGGGAAAGGACACACTTAGTGAAGAAGTGTCTCAGGGACTTGAGTTAACTTGGTCCTGGGAGATGAAACTATATCCTTATACCTAGAAGCTTCTAGGGGCACAATGTAGATGAGACCCCAACACAGGTCCTCTCCATAGGCTCAGAGACTTGGGTCCCAGGACTGGACATATCTACACTGCTACCCTCTGACCTCAGCCGCTACTTCCGATATGACGGGTCTCTGACCACACCTCCCTGTGCCCAAGGGGTCATCTGGACTGTGTTCAACCAGACAGTGAAGCTGAGTGCTAAGCAGGTGGGGTTGGGGTGGTGTTGACAGGGGGTTGTGGGGCATGGGGGATGCAGGATAAGATGAAGAGAATGAAGAAATCAAGGGGGTGAGTCTAGGGGTATGGGAGATAGAGAGCAGTGGCCTGAGGTGCTGGCTTTGAGAAGGCCTGGGACTCTTATTTTCTTTTATGCCTTGATTCCCCCCAACCCACTTCCCAGCTCCACATGCTCTCTGGCTCCCTATGGGGACCCAGTGACTCCCGGCTACAGATGAACTTCCGAGCGACACAGCCTTTGAATGGGCGAGTGATTGAGGCCTCTTTCCCTGCTCAAATGGACAGTAGTCCTCAGACCATTGAGCCAGGTACTGCTTTGTCTGGTGTCCCCTCAGGCACAGGTTCCTCACCCTCCCTTGTGTTTTCATTTGAGCCAATTTCTTTCACTGGTGATCACAGTGTGGCTCTGTCTTCTTTTTCTGTGCAGTCCACCTGAATTCCTGCTTTGCTGCTGGTGAGTCTGTGCCCCTCCTCCTGCCCTTTTACTGGGAGACACCCCTCCCAGGGGATAGTCAGGACCATCTCTATTCCCTCTCCTTTGCTGCAGAACAAACCCAAACCCCAATATGATTCTGAGTCTGATGATGGGGTGGGGGACTCCCACATTGTCCTCAAGACTTAGCTGATCAGAATGAAGGTCCAGAAATCTCTTAGCATTCCTTTCTCCAAACAGCACTTTGACTCAGCTTTCAGGAAGGAAAAATGGTGCATATCTTAAGAGGAAAGAGGCTTCAATCACTCGCCCATTCCTGTGTATCCACCCCTATCCCTCAGCTGTCCTTTTCCAGAGACTGAGACATGGGAGGCTACCTGAGAACTTGGGGCAGGGATTGTGGGTATACTGAAGCAGGCTTTGAGGAAGCCCTGTGGACCCCTCTCTCCCTGAAGTAGCCTTCTCTCTCCCTCCCAGGTGACATCCTGGCCCTGGTTTTTGGCCTCCTCTTTGCTGTCACCATCATCACCCTCTTCGTGCAGATGAGAAGGCAGCACAGGTATTATACTGACTCTTCCCTCAAGCACGACCCCCGACCCCCTGTGGAGTCCAGAACACCAAGTTTTGTGCACATTGCACACATGTGAGCTCATCCTGGGCCAGTTTTCTGACTAGGCTTCCCTCCTGTATACACAGAAGCGGGACCAAAGAGGTTGTTAGCTACCACCCAGCAGAGGTCGCTGAGACTGGTGCCTGAACTTGGAGAATGTACAGATAAGCCAGCTCAAGGAATCTGAGGGGGAGCTGGAAACTGTCCTGCCCTGCCCATTATACCACTTTCTTTTCAACCTCCAAAGAATTTTTTAAAATAAATATTTCTGATAAAGTATGTGGAAATCGCTTTTGTTCCTTAGATCAGAAGGATGGTATATGAACTTTCTATTGCTGCTCTGATTACCACCAATTTAGTGGTAATGCAAATGTATTCTCTTCTAGTTGTGGAGGTTCCTAAGTCCAAAATAAATCTTATGGGCTAAAGTTATGTTGGTAGGGCTGGTTTCCTGTAAATGCTCTGAGACTAGCAATTTTCCTTGCCTTTTTCAGATTCTAGAAGCCACCTGCATTCCTTGGTTCCTGACTCCTTCCATGCATCACTCCAGCCTCTTGCTCTCATTGTCACATCCCCTACTACTTACTGCCTTTGACCTTCTTGCCTCCCTCTTATAAGAATGCTTGTGAACACACTGGGCCTACCCAGATAACCCAGGATAATTTCCCTACCACAAAATTTTAGCTTAATCACAAAGTCCCTTTCCCTTGTTAAGATAGCATTTCACAGGATTAGAATGTGGACATTTTTGGAGAGGTATCATTCTGTTTACCACAGATATTATCAGAAAGGGGAAAGAAATGACTGAAATTGTTGCAATGGCTCTTTGTGTGTGCAGCTGCATGTGTATGTGTATGTGTTGGGAGTGGGGAAGACTACAGCCTGTAGACTTAAAACCACACAGAGGCTTCTGAGTTTTCACCCTGCTCAAATAAAACCTGTGTCACATCTTCTATTTTTGCCTTCAGAATGCACTGGAATGAGGCAGTGTAGCGGATGGCAGCTCCTTTGCCTTCCGGGGAGTTAGGGCTAGAATGTTCCCCTAGCCCTGTCGGTCTTGTCTGCTTCACAAAGCCTGTCCACAATCCCTCCTCAGTGAGCCCTGTGCTTCTACTCCACAGCAGCCACTGAGAAAGGACATCCTGTCACAGTGCAAAGACCCAGGCCCTGCTCATTTAGGGATCCTTTTAACTCCATCACCAGGACAAAGAAAGGCTTACAGGGCCCCATGATGCTAGTAACATCAGTTTTATTGGGTTGGGGCGGTAACTACAGCTGGCCCTCACAGGTTGTTGAGTTCTAGCAGGGTCTGGTCCAGGGTCTGGTGAATCTCCACGTTCTCCTCCTTGGCACTGGCCAAGGTCTCTGTGAGGGGAAGCAGCACGTAAGGAGGGGGAGGGGAGACATGGACAGGGAAAATTGACACATAGACACAGAGTAGGTTAGGAGACACAGGACATGGCATTCAGGGATCCAAGGACCTCATGGGCACATGATGGCCTGACCAAGATGAGGGGAACAGGACACAGATGCCTCATTCAATGCCTCAGGGTAATGGAGGTGGGATGGGGGACCTGAGTCATCAACTAATTTACGCTTTTTAGAAGGTTTGAGAAAGTGGGAAACAAGGAAAGACAAAGACTGAGCCAGGAAAGGAAGGGCCAGACAGACAGACAGACTTGAGGCAGAAAACAGACTTGAGGCAGAAAACAGACCTGCAGCAGCAGTTGAAAGCCCCATGTTGCTGACATCCAACGGTTTTCCAGATTTCATTCCAGGCCCCTTGTACCTCACTACCCCATTTCCCTTCCAATCCTTCTGCTTGATTCTGGATGCCCAGCTAAGTGCTCCAGGGTCAGCGATGGGCACAGAGTGTGTGTGGGGGTCACACATGCCCACATGCAGCAGTGAGAGTCAGAGCATAACAGACCAGGAGAGCTATGCAGAAGGGTTTCAATGTGGAGGCTATGTCACAAGATGGGGGTGTTGGTTAACAGCCAGGGTATACAGGAGTGAATACTGTGTGCTTTATGGTGGTGATAGAAGTGCTCTCTGAAGGGCAGGAAAACAGCGTGGAGACCAAGTTCAGAATTTATTAGGCAGCAAAGAGAGGTGGAGGATGTGGTAGGTGGAAGGATGAAGCCAGTGACAGAGTGGGCAGTGGGTATGACGGGAGCTGTCCCTAGGCTGCTCCCAGCCTGGCTGTGCCATGTTGGTAATTTTTGTTCCTCCTGCTTCCCCTTCCTCACAGAGAGAATGGAAAGGAGAGGAGAAAAAGGGCTGGGGTGGCTACACTGGTGTGTAGCTCAGAGGGAGGTGATGTCGTTGAGTGCGTTGTCCAGCTCCTCGCTGATGGCCTTGTACTTCATCTTCTGGGCATAGACTTCATCTGGGGAGTCCAGGGAAGGGGGACCAGGTGGGAGTGTGGGGAGAGGGAATGGAGGGAAAGAGAAAAGGAAGGAAGGAGGGAGGGCAAATGGAAGGAGGGGAAAAGATCAGAGAGTGGTGGACAGAAAGAATGAGAGAGACAGGCCAGAGAACAGGCTGGACAGCTGTCTGAGTTTCCTCCTTCCCCCTCTCTATTTTATCCTTCTTTGTATCCCAAATTGGTCCTCTCCCCAGGATCTGGCCCTCACAGGTTGTTGAGTTCTCCCCAGGGACCTGGGGCACTGTGCTCTAGACAAGCAGGAGTGTTTGCTTAAGGAGGAGAGGAAGGGTGCTGAAGCCAGACAGGGCTACCATCCTAAATTTGGAGATAAAACTGATGCTTCCCTGAGAAGGCTGGAAGCAAGAGAAGTGGGAAAGTTAAAGGTTTGTCATAGAATAGATAGGCACAGAGAGGCACCATTCGTCACGACACTTAGTAATGGAAATAGTCACAGACTTAACAAATATCTGGATGATCATTTTCATCAAATCTAGCTTAAAATAGTATTTTCCACTGATGTTGTCATGCAAACCTAGATGTTAAATCAAATAGCTCTCTATTTTATAAAGTCTTTGTAATGTTAGTCCATTGTGCTACACTTGGAGATGGGGTTATCTAAATTAGTGCTTTTCAGAGTGTGGTCTGAGGACCAACAGCATTACCAGAGAGCTGGGTAGAAATACAAATTCTCCAACCCAAAGTCAGCAATCACTTTGGAGAAAGATTGAGGAATTTGTATTTGAAAAACTCTCCGGATAATTCTCATGCATTCAAGAGCTGAGAGCTTGAGAAGTATTAGAGCTGATGTGAGTGGCCAGCTACAATTACTTGAATTTGAACTGTAGTCATATCCCCCTGGAGTCTGTGGAGTCCTAGAGGGTCCAATTCTAGTTTATTGGTGGCAAACAGAATGGGGCGAGAAGGGGCAGATAGTCATGGGGGAAGTAGACCTACTTAAAAACGTTTGGGTGTATAAAGGAGTATCTCTTTTACCTTCTAGGTCATCAATGGTTTTCTCCAGCTTTGCCACAGACCTTTCAGCAAATTCTGCTCGGGTTTCAGCCTGGGAGTAAAGGCAGGATGAGAGAAATAGCAAAAAAATTAGGCCTTCCTTGAGATCACTGGTCAACGTTCTCTCCCATCCCTATCCCTACACTCCCTGCCACTGGCAGTCTCTGGCAGAGATGAGGGTGGCTTGAAGGAAGACTGGGTACTAGAAGAGAACTCTCACCTCCTTCAGCTTCTCCTCCAGCAGTTTGATTTCCTCTTCATATTTATCTTCTTTGGTGGAATACTTTTAGGAACAGACACATGCCATCAGTAAGTACATTGCCTCCACAAATCCTTCATTTTTTCACTAACTGCACAGATTCCTCATGATTTTGCCTCTATTGAACACCCCTCCCCTTCCTGAATGGGCCCTTCACCCCTTCCCTGAAGGACCCCATCCTCACTGCCCTTCTGCCCCCCTCTACCTTGTCCGCTTGGGCCTCCAGGGATTTCAAGTTGTTGGTAACAATTTTCAGCTCCTCCTCTAGGTCCCCACATTTACTGCAGGGGGTGTGTGGTGGGGCAAGGTGTGGGGGCACAGTGAGGCCAGACAGTGGAAATGACACAGTGGGGGAGGGGTGGAGGAGAGAAGAGAAGAGCAAGGTTGTGAGAGTGACAGTAGGCAGAGTTTGGAAGCCACAGGCCTTTCTTGACCCTCAGGAGGTGAAAGAGAGCAGCCTGAGATGCTGAGATGGAAGAAAAGGTGAGCCAAGAGAAGGCACCAATGCCTAGAAACGTCCAGAGAGGTCACTACCTCCTCCTCTGAGGCCATCAGGGACTTGAGGGCCTGGTCCATGGTTCGAAGTTCCTCCTCCAGCTGCCTGGCTCGGCTGAGGGCAGCAGTTGGGGGTCAGAGGACAAGACCTGTCCCTGTGTCTCCAAACCTGGGACACTGCCTCCCCACTGTGCAAAAGGCCAGGCAGAGTTTTACTTGTTACCCCAGGGTATCTTTACCTCTCAGCCACCTCAGCTCTCTCTTCTGAGCGCTCCAGCTCTCCTTCCAGGATCACCAGCTTCCTGGCCACCTGGGGGGAAGTGGGAGAAAGAATGGATCATTGGTGAATGATTGGGGGTGTCTGGGGCTAAGGAGTGAGAAGGAAGTGAAGCAGGGCTGTCACCTCTTCGTATTTGCGGTCTGAATCCTCGGCGATGTGCTTGGCCTCCTTCAGCTGCATCTCCTGTAGCTCCATCTTTTCCTCATCCTTCATGGCCCGGTTTTCAATGACCTTCATTCCTCTGAGAGGCAGGAAGTGGAGTGATTGTGTGTTCAGGACTAGAAGAGATAGGATCCCTTCCTGCTCCCTGGCCATCCCCCACAGGGACCCCTGCCCACCTCTCACTCTCATCAGCTGCCTTCTCAGCCTCTTCCAGCTTTTGCAGGGCTGTGGCCAGGCGCTCCTGCGCCCGGTCCAGCTCCTCCTCTACTAGCTGAATGCGACGGTTCAAGGAGGCCACTTCTGCTTCAGCCTGTGGGTCAGAGGGCAGTGGGCAAAAAGAATGAGAATCAGAGAGGCTCCTGAGGATGGCAAGACTTCTCAGAAAGAACCTCAGCTTCCTGGCTACTAGACTTTTGACCTGTTTTTTCCTTGATTAACCATCTTTTGTCCAGACTGTGTTCCAGCCAAAAATATGCATTCCTTGACAAGCCCCCTGCTTGCTATAGGGCCTCTTCTGGCACTGTGTATGGTTATCTGCACACAGGTCCTCTGTGCCCTGTGACAGCACTCCAAGTGCTGGACTAGGTTCTCAGGCACCTCTGATCTGGTCACAGTAAAGCCTGGCCCAAGTGAGGTAGTTGGGGAAGATTCAAGCCAACCAGTTTTGACTGCCACCAAGAATAGCCAATCAAGGCTTGGCGCCCATAGAACAGTGGTCACACCCAGGCTGGCAGGTTCACACCCTGCAACAAAAAATAGCCAGGCATTGTGGTGGGCGCCTGTAGTCCCAGCTACTTGGGAGACTGAGGCAAGAGAATCACTTAAGCCCAAGAGTTTGAGGTTGCTGTGAGCTGTGACGTCAAGGCACTCTACCTTGGTGACAAAGTAAGACTCTGTCTCAAAAAAAAAAAAAGAATAGCCAATCACAGAATCAAGCTCAGTGATGTCACCAGCTGCCAGGCAAATTCCCAACAAGGCAAACCAGGCCTATAGGGGACATCCATCATTGGGACAAGCAAGTGGCTTCCTGCCAGGGCCAGGAGACAGCTGGGGCAGTGCAGGCACAGTGTGAGGGATGGATATCCAGCCCCTGGTCTTGCAATATGGAGGCAAAACCATGGGAAGTTTTGGAAAAGGATCTCAAAACTGATCATACACTGGGAAAATGAGAGGGCAGAGCAAGGTGGGCACCAAGAAAGTAAAATCAGAGAAGCAAAGCAGTTTGGAGTTCAGAATAAAGTAAAATCAGAGAAGCAAAGCAATTTGGCTCTGTGTAAGAACGCTGTCTGTGAGCCACGACTCAGCTACTGCATGACCCTAGGCAACGTAGGGTCTCTAAGCCTCAGTTTCCTTTTTAATAAATTGGAATTAACAATAACAGTTCCTTCTTTTTAGGGCTGTTCTGAGATAATGCAGTCCTTCTAATACTTGATTGATCAATAAGACCATTTGGGAGGCTCATAAAATCAAACATGTTAGATCCACTGAATTGATAACTCCAGGGTGGGTGCTTGGAAATCGTCTCTCTCTTTTGAAAAGCTTCCGAATGATTCTGATCATGAGCCAAGTTTTGGAAATAGTAAAACAATATGCAGAAAGCACCAACCACATTGCCTGCACAATGTCCATACTCCATAAACATTAGCGTATCCCTGTCTCCCTCTCAAAAACAAAGACAAAGAGACCCTGAGATTTAAGACTGGAAAAGAGAAATGACCAGGGTAGGAGGAGGAGTGAGTGGAGAAGGAACTGGGTGGCAGCACTGGGGGAGAGGGTGAGGAAAACAGGTCCGGGTGGCACAGTAGGACAGGAGAAACACAGCACCATATATAGAAAGTAGACTTAGCTTGTCCTCCAGGTGATAAAGTCACCTGGAGCTTGGCCACCTAGAGCGACAAGAGCCCATCATGGGCACAGGGCCGGATGACTCAGCGTGGAAGGATTCTGGGGACAGCATTGGGGGTTGGGAAGAATAACTCTGGGGGCAAAGTAAGGACTACTCTAGGAAAGGATGAGACTGTAAAATAAAACTCTTTGTGGTGGTAGGGGAACAAATGACTAAAGATTGGGGAGTCTTGGAATCCTTGTCATGGGACGGATATTGCCAATTCCTGCTCCTCAAGCTCTTCCCAGTTATGGATACTATTCTCTAAGCACAGGACAGATATTACTGTCCTCACTGAACAAATGGGAAGCAAGAGAGAAAGGAGAAACTGAGGCACCATGTAAATTAAGTGCTGGGTTCAAGGTCACACAGTAAGTTTGGGCAGTCTTTCCTATCTGCTGCTGGCACTGTTGCTGCTCTGCTTCCCCAGCTCCGGCCCTGTCCGCCCCCCTCCCCTCCAACCCCCACCCAGCTCCTTGGGTTTCCAGTCCTGCCTCCAGCTGCACTGGGCCTTGGTTATTTATAGAGTGTCAGATGCCCATGGTTGTCTTTGCTAGCAGCTGCAGGTCAGTTCCCTCCCAAGTGCCAAGGCCAGTGGAGAACCAAAACTGGAGGCTGGAGGTCAGAGAAGCCCAACTCCAGGGGGCTGGGGAACAGGGAGAATGATAAGCAGTAATGTCATCTCTGATGTTCGGATCATGCTTTATGCTAATCCCCCCATACGATCATCCTAAAATAATCATGGGTGGAAGGCAGATGGGGAAATGGAGGCAGAGAATGGTGAAAGTAACATATCCAAAGTCATTTGGCCATTCTCCCTTCTTAAGGTGGGGGTTAAGAATGGTAGGAAGTAGAGAAGTCTGGTTGGGGTTCAGGGTGAGCAGGCCCTGCCAAAGTAGCAGCTTTGGCATTTACGGCCCTGTTCCTCTGCCCTGTGGCCTGGTGTGTTCTTGAGGCTGACAGCTTAATGAGGGTACATGAGGAGCCAACAGAACCTGAGCTGGGGCCCCAGTGCACAGCAGGGCTATTGGAGCCAGAGGTCAAGGCCAGGGAATTTCTAGTGGCCCCTTAGGGCAATAACTCAAGTTGGACCCCATCTTTTTTCTCCTCCTGCTCTACAGTACCTCACACCCACATCTCCACACCCCCAAATCTAGCTGCAGTCTCCATTTTCAGCTGCAAGATTAGCTGAGGGAGATGGTAAATTCTTATACCACCCACCCTACAATGACTCATTGCTTGATCACTGTGTATTTTAAAAGTTGGACCCAAACAGAATTACAAGGCTAAGTCTTCTGGGGGAAGTGGTAGGTGGTTTTGATTTATCCACTGTCTTGGATTACTTGTGTAAGCTTGCTCTGGCCCTGATTACTGAGAGGAAACCATTTCTATGGTCCTATGTCTCTTTGTCCCCTGATTCCCATGCTTGAGGAGGGCCCTCCCCAGTGCACTAACTCCTCCCACTGTCCCCCAAGTCCACACTCACATCTGTCGCCTTCTTCTCGGCTTGCTCCAGTTTCTCCTGGGCATCCTTCACAGATTCAGAATACTTTTCCACCTCATCCTCTGTCCCCTTCAGCTTCTTCTGGAGGCCCTGCTGCTCCTCCTCCAGCTGGAAGAGAGCGGGCTTTGTCAGCCGGGACAGGATGGGGGCCCTGCCCCAGAGAGGAGGCAGGAGTGTGTGTAGGGCGGCGCCACGAGATATTTGAAGGCTGCTGGACACAGAGGGGGATAACAGATGAGAGACAGCCCAGTAAAGGGGGTTGGGGGACAGGAGAAGCTTCAAGTTGCAGGGGACTAGGGCTCTCCAGGCTATGGTGGGTAAGAGGTGAAGTGTGGCTGTGGCCAGGGGTCTGAGAGTACTGTGACGACCCAGACTTCACACTGGGTGGGAGAAGCCTTAACGAGAAGGCCCAAGGCTGGGAGACAGAGGGAACAAGTCCACCCCAACCTCGGTAGGGGAGGGGAGGCTGCACTGGGCGTATGGCCCCACCTGCTTGCAGCGGTCCTCAGCTTGCTTCTTGTCTGCTTCGGCCTGCTCAGCACGGTCGATGGCATTCTCCTTGTCCAATTTTAGCATCTGCATCTTCTTCTTGATGGCGTCCATGGCTGCGGTGGAGGGTGGGCCGGCTGGCAGGCAGTGAGGACTAGGCTGGCTGCGGGTACTAGGCGCACGGGTGGCGGGTGAGGAGGACCGAGCGGGATTGGGATGTCCCAGCCGCGGGCGCCTAAAAGGCTTGGGAGGAACCGGGCGGAGCCGGGTACCAGGACCCTCCCCCACTTCGGCCCAAACCTTGTAGGGGCAGAAGCACAGCCTGGCCGGGGGGCGCGGCCGCCCCCTGTGCCCACCCCTTCGGGCCCGCCCCTCTTGGGGCCCCACCCCCACCCACCCCGGTAGCCAGCCGTCGGAGGGGAAAGCTGCCGACCGTCGGCTGATAAAATTCTGGTGCTACAGAAGGGAGGGGATCCTCGGGTTGGGGGCTTCTGAGTGACAGTCGGGCCCAGTGGCAGCTGCGACTGGGGCCCCTAAGGCTATTTCGGGGCGTGAGCTCACGGCAGCTGCCCTGGCGCAGGGACTGACGTGTCCCCCCCCTCAGCTGGAGCAGCCGCTGCCCTTAATTTAGAAGTTTCCTGCAAATCCCCCCGGATTAAATGTCTCTTGGGAGGCGGAGCTTCTCCGCGGTTCGAGTGCCTCAGTTTACCCCGAGTCCTAGGCTCGCGTTACCGACGTGGTGGTGATGGCGGAGTCTCACTGGGGGCTTGGTACACTGAGGCAGGAGGACAGCCCAGAGCCCCAGGTTGCTGTCCCCGAGGGCGGGCCTGACCTCTCTTCCCCTCCCAGCCCCTGTCCCTGCACCCAGAGCCAGGTCCCTCCTCGGTGAGCCAGGGCGGCTGCGGACCTGGCTCCGCCCCCCACGTACCCTGCATGTTTTCCAAGCAGGTTATGATCCGGTGCGCGCTCCCCGCTCCTACTCCCTCTTACCCCTCGCCAAGTCCCTTTCTGCCCCCGTTACCCCCCGCCCCTTCGGCCCGCCCCCCACTGGCTCCAGCTTTCGCTTCCCCTCTTCCCCCGCGCGCCCTCCCTTATCCTTCCATTCTCCCAGCGGACTCTCCTCTCTTCCCCTATGGGACAACGTTACGCCAAATTTTCTTTTCTGCCCTTTTTTGGGATATTTCCCCGTGGAGAGGAGGGGCCAGGCTGGGGCGGGGAAGGCCGGGGGCGAGGGGAACTGAGCCGCCGGGCGTCGGGATCCTGTGGTGAGATCCCCTCCGACCAAAAGCCGGGTCTTCGGGTCGGAAAGTTTTGAGACGCGGGGAGTGAGGCTGTTTGTTTTCATTTTTTGGGGGGGGTGGGGTGGGGTAGGGGGAGAGGAAGTAGAGAGCTGCCCGGGAGGAGGGGGAGGAGAGGAGAGACCCGACCGAGGAACCCGGGAGGGAGCGGTTTGCCGGGGCCCCAGGGCGCAGAGCGGTGGGAGGCCTGGAGTTTGCTGTGGGGCTGGGCCGGGTGGAATCCCTGGGCCGCGGAAATGTGCTCAGATCTGCTTAGATACACGTGGAACAACCTCGCCCGACCTCGAAGGGTTCCCCAAACTCCGTGAAAGACACTTCATCCATCCAATAGCCTGTGCTACACCCCTGGAGTTATCAAGTGGTACCCAGCCTCCACTTCTCCACTTAATCCTGGAGGTTCTGCCTCCTACAAATTAGATTCCTCCACACAGTCAGCTTTGGGCTGGGCTTGCCTTGGGCAGCTTCTTGTGTTACTTCCTTGTCTAGGTCTTTTGTGGTCTTACTTCTGATCCCCCCCCAACTCATTCATTCATTCAGTCGTCCCACAATGCTGCTGCCAAAGACCTTTTAAAAAGTTAATGTTAGGCTCTCGGCGTCTGTAGCTCAGCGGCTAGGGCGCCAGCCACAAACATGGAAGCAGGCAAATTCGAACCCAGCCCAGGCCTGCTAAACAACAAGGACAATTACAACAACAAAAATAGCCAGGCGTTGTCGCAGGCGCCTGTAATCCCAGCTACTTGGGAGGCTGAGGCAAGAGAATTGCATAAGCCCAAGAGTTTGAGGTTACTGTGAGCTGTGATGCCACAGCACTCTACCGAGGGCCATGTAGTTAGACTCTGTCTCAAAAAAAAAAAATGCTCATAGGATTTAAAATACTTTCAAGTGCCTCCCTACTCCCTGCCCCTTTTGAGGAGAAAATATCCACATTTCTTAATATGGTATCGAAGGGCCTTTGTTTTGGCCCCTGCCTACCTCTCTAACCTCATCTCCTTTTATTCCCAACTTCACCCCCAGTATTCAGACTTGTACTTCATGCTGCATTCTTGCTCAGCTACGTACAAGAGCTGGAAATAGCTGTACTTTTCTCAAAGCTTCCCCGTTTTTATGCATTCTGTTCCCTCTTCCTAAAATGCCCTTCCTCTAGGCTTCCTGGTGGCCTTTAAGGCTCAGATCAGGTGTCAGCTTTTCTGGGAATCCTTCCCTGGCCATGTCCCAGCCCACTCCCTCCATCTGATTCGCGCATGTTCTTGGTACCGCCTATCACTCTCATCCTACCCTCTTGTTGCAACTGTCCTTGTACCTGTTGTCCCCTCCACTGGTCTGTGAGTTCTCCAAAAGAGGGACTGTTGTTTTCAATTCTGAATCTCCTATGCCTAGCACAGCATCAGGCATAGACTTGGCACTTGATAAATATTTGTCAAGTGAGTTTTTTATGCATCAGTGTCAGAGTCCACAAATATATTAATATGGTATGGATCTAGCATAGCGGCTCTCAAATCTTTTGGTCTTAGAATTCCTTACACTCATACTGGGTGTGATGGCTCGTGCCTGTAATACTAGCACTGTAGGAGACCGAGGCAGGTGAATTGTTTGAGCTCAGGAGTTGAAGACCAGTTTAAGCAAGAGCAAGATCCCTGTCTTTAAAAAAATAAAATAAAATTAGCTGGGCATTGTGACAGGCGCCTGTAGTCCCAGCTACTTGGGAGGCTGAGGCAAGAGGCTCTCTTGAGGTTCAGAGTTTGAGGTTGCTGTGAGCTATGACACCACAGCACTCTCCTGAGGGTAAGTGAGACTCTGTCTCAGAAAATAAAAAAAATCATTGCAGATCCCAAAGAACTTTTGACAAAGTGGGTTATAGCTAGCAATACTTGCCATATTAAAATGGAAACTGAGAAAGCTTTAAAATAGTTATTAATTTGTTAAAAATGAACATAAACCAAGGCCAGGTGTGGTGGCTCACACTTGTAATCCTAGCACTCTGGGAGATTGAGACAGGTGGATTGCCTGAGCTCACAGGTTCGAGACCAGACTGAGCCAGAATGAGACCTCGTCTCTAAAAAACAGCTGGGTGTTGTGGCAGGTGCCTGTAGTCCCAGCTACTTGGGAGGCTGAGGCAAGAGAATTGCTTAAGCCCAACAGTTTGAGGTTGCTGTGAGCTATGACGCCATGGGACTCTACTACTCTACTGAGTTACAAAGTGAGACTCTGTCTCAAAATAATTAAATAAATAAATAAATAAATAAATAAATAAATACATTTTAAGAAAAGAAAATAAGCCCATTAACCATGTTAACATAAATAACACTCTAAATGAAAAGTGACTATATTTTCACTTCCCAAATTAGAGTTTTTACATTTACTTATTTATGTACAATGATTTTACATGTTTGCAAATCTTTTTCTTTTTTTGATAGGGTCATCCAGGCTAGAATGCAGTGGCATGATTGTAGCTTACTGCAGCCTAAAGCTCCTGAGCTCAAGGGAATCCTCCAGCCTTAGCCTCCCTAGTTGTTGGGATTACAGGTGTGAGCCTCCATGCCTTGCTGCAAATCTCTTTAATATCTGGCTTCACAGGGCTCAGCTGGATTCTCAAAATCTTCTGCATTTAATCTGTTTCTACATGCTGGTTTGTTTGAAGTACTATATATGGAGAAAGTCCAGCCTGGAAACAGAAACATAGTTAGAAGAGAGAATCTCACTGTTACAGCTTTTTTACATAATTCTGGATATCTTTCTTTGCTACACCAAAACTTGACACATGGTAGTTTCTTAAGAGTTGGTTGCAATGTGGAACTTGAAACCATATCCTTGACCTTTTGTAGTATGTTAAAATTCATTGGTCTGTGGTCACACCTTGACTGAATATTTTAACCTTACATAATTTTGTAACATCATGCATTGGTCATTTGGAAAGAGCTCATTCACTGAGGTATGCAGATCTTCCAAATGTGGACACATTTCATTAAGCATTATTTTAAAAATCTTATTCCTTGAATATCATGATAGACTTCAAAAGAAAGTCTTTAAGTTTTAAATTTTGGGAAACTATGAAACACAAGATGGCAAATACAAGTTTTACAAAATTCAGTGATACAAAGCTCAAATTGAATCATTCACAATAAACACTGTCATATTTTTCCGAAGTGACAGATTCACTTTGTTCCTTTTTGTGAGAAAGACTACCATATACCCAAGTCTGAAAACCATAATTTGTTGGTCATTCTTTCTAGTAAATGTGACATTCCATGAAGGAGTAGCTAGTTCAGCTTGCAACTCAAAGAATCACTCACGTTCTTTCTTAAAAAAAAACCCATCATACTTTGGTATGCAGCAGAAGTGCTTTACTCCCCAGCTTCTCAAATATTGGAGAGACAATTTACTCAAGGATTAAGTTTTAATATAATTAATACATTTTTACTACTTCATCAAGGACATTCTTAAATGTAAAGTTGGTATTTTTTTCTTAAATTGCTAATGCATGGCAATGACTATACAGTTTGAAGCCACTGCCTTGAATTGTACTAAGGCAGTTTTATCCCCCAGTACTTTTGTACTGTTAGTGCAAATGTTGACACTGTGAGAAAGGAAAATAATGTCTTGGTATTGTTATGAAAATGATTTTGACCTGAAAAGGTCTTGGGGATCCCTAGGTGTCCGAGAACTACATTTATTTTTATTTTTTATTCTTTTTTTTTTTTTTTTTTTGAGACAGTGCCTCAAGCTGTCGCCCTGGGTAGAGTGCTGTAGCATCACAGCTCACAGCAACCTCCAACTTCTGGGCTTAACTGATCCTCTTGCCTCAGCCTCCCAAGTAGCTGGGACTACAGGCACCCACAACGCCTGGCTATTTTTTTTTGGTGGTTGTTGTCATTGTTGTTTGGCAGGCCTGGGCTGGATTCAAACCCTCCAGCTCTGGTGTATGTGGCTGGTGCCTTACCCGCTTGAGCTACAGGTGCTGAGCCTGAGGCCTACCTTAAAGAAGCGGAGCTAGGGGGCAGGCATGGTGGCTCACACAGGTAATCCCAGCACTTGGGAGGCTGAGGCATGTGGATTGCCTGAGCTCGCAGGTTCGAGACCAGCCTGAGTCAGAGTGGAGACCCTGTCTCTAAAAAATAAACAGGTGTTGTGGTGGGCACCTATAGTCCCAGCTACTTGGGAGGCTGAGGCAAGAGGATCACTTAAGCCCCAGAGTTTGAGGTTGCTGTGAGCTATGACACCACGGCACCCTACGAAGGGTGACAAAGTGAGACTCTTATCTAAAAAAAATAAAAAAATAAAAAAAATAAAGAAGCTGGCCTAATGGGTGTTAGAGCCTGTCCCCAGAAGGCTCCCAAAGCATCACTAGTGAGAGCTACATGATTGGTCACAGTGTCTGAGGACATGACAGGAAAATGGTATTGGGAGTGAGCAGCTGTCCTAGGCTCATAGCTGAGGAGTTCAGAGTCTAGACTACCACGTGTCAGGGAGGTTATAGAAGGGATCCAAGGTCCTCAACTCACGAGGCTATGACATTGAATCTGGCTGGGATTAGGGGGCCACAGCACCATGTACTGGAGTTGCCAATCTTCTGTGTCAGAGAAGCGATAATACATCTTGAAGTTTCCAGTGCTTTGCACAGGCTTGGCTTAGTAAATATTGAATGAATGAATCACAGATGACAGAAGTGATGGTAGGAAGTTGGCACTATATATACCCAGTGGGCTGCCCTAGGGAGGACAAAGTAATTCCATTGACTTTAAACTTACTCTAATGGGGTGGGAGTAGAGGTGTTAGGTGCCAGAGTGGTAGCAGATGGGTATTTTTTGTGTTCTAGTTGGAGGGAGAAGTACTGAGGAAATAACATACTGAGCAGCAGGGCTGGCTAAAAAATCTTGTGTGAAAATAGCGGCCAACCTAAGAGATGACAGGGAATCCATGCAGTGTGGGTAGAGGAGGGTGAATGCAGAAGTGGAAGCACACAGCACTCACCTCCCTGGTGGCCTCTTTTCACTGACTCTCCAGACTACCATGGCTGCTGGAGCAGGCCAACCAGCACCTCCTTTCCACCAGAGAAGCTCTACTCTTGTAGTATAAAGCCTTGCACCTGGGTCAAGCTTTTCCTGTTCTTTTCCTGCCAGCACTATCCCACACAGGAGCACCCTGTGTGGCACCTGCTTGAGGGAGCTTCAGGTTGGATTTTCTGTTTGCTAACAGCATCCCTTTCTGTGGCCATAGGTCTTTTAGGCTCAGACACTTCTGTCTTACAGGTTTATTATTTTTAGTAAAGCTGCTCTGGAAAATTCAAATTTGGCCAGGGACTGGATTTGTTCATGTACTCTTAAGTAGTTATGAAGAAGAGTGACCTGGTAGCCACAAAGAGCCGTGGCAGCTGCTGTCCCAGAAGCAGAATGACACTTGGTGAGGTATAGGCCAGTGAGGTGGGAGGACTCTAGGAGTACAATTTCTCAGACATAGCTTCCCAGCTAGAGTGACTTTAGGGATCTGGGTATGACCTCAAAGGACAGACTGCTCATCTACTTCTCTCCCATTTTGAGCCAGATCAAGCTGAGTAACAGAACTCAATCACATTCTCGCCTCCTCTAACCTGGGAGGAACCTCTCATCTCCTCATGAAGCCAGGCAGAGGCCATAGGTAGAATCACCTTTATTGGAAGATGACCTATTTGGGGCTTACAACCTTGCAGCCCTCATAGGTAGCTGGGGTAGGGGTAAATAGTATCAAAAAAGGATGAATAGAACTGATGAGACTGTGGGACTGGCTGGAAGCTGCTGGCAGGGTGGAGTGGGCTGGGGCCCTGGCAGGTTCAGATTGAGGTACAGCAGCGTTAATAATACTCTTGGAGCGTTAATACTCTGGGGATGGGCAGGCACTTGGGGAGCCCTAGGGCATGAAGGCACTTGGAACTGGGGGGCTGTGCAATGGGACTAGGCAGGGCCAGGGTTTGGCGGGCATTTGGGGGAGTGCTAGGGTTGGGCAGGTTGGGCCCTGGTAGCCCAGAAGGCTTTGGTAGTGGCAGGCATAGTCTCTGGGTTGGGTCTGTGTTAAATAGAAGTGGCTTCCCTAGTGCTCATCTCGCAGCTCTGAAGGCAGGAACTTGTACTGCTGCTGCCGGATTTGGGCCAGCTTCTTCCGTGCCTCTTCTAGCTCTCGTTCCTTCCGGAGCATCTCTTCCTGTGCTGCGATGATCTGAGGGATATAGGTCGGGGACTCAGCTCAGCAAGTATGTACAATAGGGTGGTTGGGACCAGCACAGGCAACAAGACTGCTCTCCTGACAGTGTCCGTCAGAGTGTCTGGACAGAAGCTCACCTGGGCAATGCCCCCAACCATCTTCTCCTTCACCACCACCGTCTCATTCTCCTGGTCTTCAAAGGCTGCTGCCTTCTGTGCTGCTTTCACCAGGTTATCTGAGGCTCGCTTCACTGCATTGCCAGCGGCCTGCACAGTGAGAAAGCATGCGTTGAGAATTCAGGTAGGGTCCCACTGGAGACAGTACCTCAACTTCCTCACAGAAACATACATCTCAGGGGTGACAGTTTAAAACAGTGCAGCACAAAGGACAATGGGATGGGTCAGGGTTACTTACCTGAAGCCGCTTCATTGCCTCAGAGTCCTGGTCAGCCTTGACCTTGCAGGCCACAAGAAGCTGGGCTGTGGAGGCAGCTACCTGTTTGGCTGATGAGATGAGCTTCTCCTGGCTGGCATGGCCTTGTACAGCTGCGTTGGCTGCCTCACACAGATTGTTGGTGGCCGCAGCCACCATTCGGGCCTAAAGCAAGGAGAGTTAGATTAAAATATACCTCTTGCCCTCTGGTCCACCCCCCACCAGCTTCTCAGGTCTCTCAAACTCAGAGAGACCTGTTGGGTGTTGTACACTCACAGCAGAAATGAGGCCCTGGGACCACTGCCCATCGTCCAGTGCATTGGCCGGAATGGCGCCCACCTGTGGAGGAAGGCAGAGAGCCTGCTCAGACCTATGCTCTCCTTACTTTGTAACCTAGCAGGCTACTGATGTGGGCATGGACAACAGGGCATGGACAACAAAGCTGCTGCTCTGTCCCCATTCTTTTTTTTTAGAGACAGAGTCTCACTTTATCACCCTTGGTAGAGTGCCATGACATCACAGCTCACAGCAACCTCCAACTCCTGGGTTTAAGTGATTCTCTTGCCTCAGCCTCCCCAGTAGCAGGGAGTACAGGCACCTGCCACAACGTCCAGCTATTTTTTTTTGTTGTTGTTCCAGCTTGGCTGGGGCTGGGTTTGAAGCCACCACCATCGGTATATGGGGCTGGCGCCCTGCTCACTGAGCCACAGGCACCGCCCTCTATCCCCATTCTTTTGGGTACTTAAGTACTTACCTTCCCTTGAGCCACCAGTTCTCTCTGGGCAGCTGATGCAGCCTTTACTAGCGCACTGGTAGCTGCTGCAATGGACTTGGCAGCTTCCAGTATCTGTTCTTCAAAGTTCAAGGACTCATCTGCCTCCTACAATAAAGAAACAAAGATTGCAGAGAAAGAAGCAAAGTCAGTAAGGAGGGCTGCAGGTGTGGACATTCTGCCATTATGAGGGTGGGGGAAGGGAGGAGCGGGACTGACCTTGGGTTTGGCCCGAGGCTTCAACTGCTCTAGCTTTTTGGCTGCAGCCTCAATGGCAGCTGCAGCTCCCAGGAGCTCATTCTCAGCAATGACTGTGGGGTCCTCTGGGTCCACCCATTCTGTTCCTGGTGAGTTGAAGGGGGAAGAAAGAGGCTAAGACAGAGCAGGGAGGTAGTGTCACCAGGCCTTAGCACCTACTGGGGACTATGAGAAGAGGCTAGCTCAGAGCCGTCCAAGCAAGAAGCAGAGATTGCACCATGACAGGGGTTTTCCTTCCCTCCCTGCCCCTGGTCACCCCTCACCCTTCATGGCCTCAGCAGCCTGGATGAGCTCAGTGACTGAACCAGCCACACGTTTTGAGTGTCCTGTCAATTGCTGTTTCAGTTCTGGGCTTGGCTTCTGCAAGGTCTGGGGAAGAGGTGGAAAGAGAACAAAGAGCATCACACCTCAGTGTCTACTTGACCTGTAATATAAAGCAGGGCAGACCATGGTGCCCCTAGCCCCATCCCTGGAACATTCCACACTACAGCCATCAAACACTAGCTGCCTATCCAGTACACTCCGTGCATCACTCCACACATGATGAAGACATCACTTACCGGCTGAGAGGAAGCAAGGATGATGACAAAATGAGAAGAAAGGAGAGATGATGAAGGTAGAGAAGGGCGTAGCCAGGTGGGAAGAGAAGAGAAAAGAAAAAGATGAAGAGGAAGAGGTGAATAGGAGAACCAAAAACAGTGAGAATGGGGGGTGGGGCAGAGAAAGGAAGACTTAGAAATAAGAACAGATTTGGGAAATAGATGGTAGGGAGGAGATTTGAGCAAAAAATGAGAGAGCAGGGTCTGAGACTTGTGGAAAGAGGCCTGTATGTTCAGGAAGGCTGGTATGAGGAGCAACCAACTCCCTTCCTTACCAGTAGCACATGATCCAGGAGTTCCAGGTAGCCATTGGCACATTCCCGGCCATAGTGCAGGGCTCGAAGCCGCACATCAGGGGCCACTTCTGGGTGGTAAGCTGCTTCCTGTCCCCCGGAGTAAGATGTCAGCTTTATGTTCCCAAAGAGCTCTAGGGCCCCCAAACCCCTACCATTTCTCCCACACCACATTCTTCTCCAAAGCTGCTTCACTACCAGGATTTCTACCTTGCAAGCCCGAAGCATGTCTGCAATAGCACGGCGGCTCAGATTGGCAGTGGCAATGACATCTTCCTGGCGACAGGAATTGCCAGCAGCAACTGCCTTGGCTGTGGCCATAGTGATACCCTTGGTCATTCGAATGAAATCTTCTGGGGTAGAGGTCTTGGCAGGCGGCTCTGGGGAGCAGAAGACCTGTGGGAGTAGGACAAGATGAAAGATCTGACAGGGACTTAGACAGTAAGGCAGGGTACTCCTCTGTACTCATAAGATCTGGTTCATTCATCGTGCTCATTCAACAAGCATTCATGGAGTACTTATTATATAGGTCAGGTCCTTGCAGATGTTCACACATCACAGGTAGTATAACAGATGGTCATCATTTCTGACTAAGTGACTAGGGAGAGTTTGTTTGAAATTAAAGAAGTAGCTTTTGGCTGGATTTTAATTCTTAAAATAGAAGACGAAGGTGTGAGTGGCAAAATTGGGCCTTAAAAGATATATGTAATAGAAGGGCATTTTAGGTGAATGGTAGGACATGAAAACCAAGATGTCAGTGGGAGAGTATCAAAGAATGTTCTAGAATATAAGAATGGTAGAGAATAGGTTGTTGGGGCCTTGATCAGACTGAGGAACTTGAAATTTTATATAATATATAAAAGTCATAAAAATGGGCGGTGCCTGTAGCTCAGTGGGTAGGGCCCCATATACCGAGGGTGGCGGGTTTGAGCCTGGCCTTGGCCAAACTGCAACAAAAAAATAGCTTGGTGTTGTGGCGGGTGCCTGTGGTCCCAGCTACTGGGGAGGCTGAGGCAAGAGAATCACCTAGGTCCAGGAGTTGGAGGTTGCTGTGAGCTGTGATGCCATAGCACTCTACCAAGGTCAATAAAAAAAAAAATCATAAAAATATTTTAATATATGTGCTCACTCCACAAACAAATGTTCATTAATGATCAGCTAGGTGGTAGATTCTGTGTGCGGTACCAGGGATGTAATGGGGAACAAGGTAGATAAGGGTCTAGCTCTCACAGAGCTTACGTTCTAATTTTGGAAACAATGAATAAGTAAACAAACAGCAAGACTGACAACTGTGTATTGGGTTACAAGGGGACTAAAGAGAGTGCTATGGGCTCGGCGCCTGTAGCTCAGTGGCTATGACGCTGGCCACATACACCAGGGCTGGTGGGTTTGAACCCAGCCCCGGCCTGCTAAACAACAATGACAACTACAATAAAAAATAGCCAGGCATTGTGGCAGGTGCCTATAGTCACAGCTACTTGGGAGGTTGAGGCAAGATAATCATTTAAGCCCAAGAGTTTGAGTTTGCTGTGAGCTGTGATGTTATAGCACTCTACAGAGGGCAACATAGTGAAACTCTATCTCAAAAAAAAAAAAAAAGAGTGCCATGATGAGAAATAAAAATGAGTCCCTTGGGCTGGTTGTGATGCCTGTAATCCCAGCACTCTGGGAGGCCCAGGCGGGTGGACTGCCTAAGCTAATAGGTTCTAAACCAGCATGAGCCAGAGGAAACCTAATCTCTAAAAAATAGCCAGGTGCCTATAGTCCCAGGTACTTGGGAGGCTGAGGCAAGAGAATTGCTTGAGCCCAAGAGTTTGAGGTCAATTGCTATGAGCTATGATGCCATAGCACTCTACCAAGGGTGACAAAGTGAAATTCTGTCTCCAAAATAAAAAAAAAAGTCCCTATTTCAGAGAGCTGATCAGACACAGCCTCTTTGAGGTGTCATTTAAACTGAAGCCTGAAGAACTAGAAGGAACCAGATGTTCAGTAAGCTGGAGAAAAGCAAGTAGAAGAGCCTGTGGCAGGCAAGAGCTTGGCATGATCTCAGCTCTGACAGAGTCCAGTGGGATGGGGCACAGGAAGAGAGGGATAAGATGAGACTGAAGAAGTTGCCTAGGGCCATCACTAACAGGCTTTAGGCAGATTATTAGACATAATCTAATTCATATTTTTAAAATATAATTCTGGTATTGTGTAGAAAGGATGGATTAGAGGGGCAAGTGTTGAAGCATGGAGACCAAATACAGACTGTTGCATAAATCCACATCACAAATAAATAAATAAATAGAATAAATAAAAAGGAAAGACACAAGTGTGGCTCACTTAAGAAGCCTCCAATGAGGGAGAAGAGTGTGTGTGACTGTTTATATTTCTGTGAATATATGGGAGGCACAGGTTTGGTTTCAGTCTATCATGATCCCTCTCTCTGACCTTAGTCCCTGGGGCTCCAGTTTTGTGCTCACCGCCAGTTCCTGCCGTATGTGTTCTGTTGTTGCCTCCAGGGCCCGCGTGCCTTTGGTTGCCTCATCTTCCACAGCCTTCACTGTCTTGAGCAATGATGTCACGTTGGTCACCATCACCTGGGGACACAGGGGAGTGGGGAAGGGATCCTTTTAAGAAACAGGAAGACGCATATGAATCTGTCTCCCTCCTCATGGGGTTCTCATTCCCTCCAACCTTGGCAGAGTTCTTGAGCTGCCACACAGCAGGGTCGTCCCCAACTTTTCCAGCTGCAGCCTTTGTGGCACTGATGAGGTCTCCCAGGGCCTTGGCTACATCTTTAACTGCATTGATCAGCACCACCTGTGGGGAAGAGCAGCAGCTCTGGTCTGTGCGAGGAGGAAGGGGAATGGGACGTGGTTCTGGCCAGAAGTGGGGATGTTGAATAGATACCTGGGTCTCAGGGTCCTCAGCTCCCAGGCTGGCTGCACCCAGCTTGACCACATCAGCGAGGCGAGTGATGGTGGCCACAGAGGACTGGGCAGCCTGTGCTAACTTCTCCTGGCTCCCAGCTGCATTCTGCACCAGGACCTTGGTGTCCTCCACCAGTACCTTTGCAGTCTTCAGAATGCCTTCCCTGAGGGAGGGCCAGCCTACTTAGTTCTTCTCAGATGTCCCCCCAGTCCCCTCCGAGCTGTCCAAGATTCCCAATCCAGGCCTTCCCCAAACCAGCTAATGACAGTCTGCCTCTTCCACCTGTGCATCAACCTGCCTGCCGCCATCAGACCCAGTTCCCACCTTACCGGTGGTCGGCGAACGTTTCAGCACCCTCGCGATTAAGCGTGCCAGCGGTAGCGAACATGATGGTGGTGTCGAGGTCAGCAATGATACCAGACACAGCACTGGCTGCAGTGATGCAGGCCTGGGTGCCACGATTCCCAGCCTGGAGTGCAGCCAGGACGTGGGAGACCTGGGGTAGGGAAAGTCACATGGTTCCATGTAAAAGGGACAAGAGGAGAGGGCTGGAGGATGGCAAAGACGGCTTGTTTGGGAAGCCAGTCCTATGGTCTGCAGGGATGAGCGTATCACCTTCTCAGAAACTCTCCGGGCACACTCTATGAGCTCCTTCTTGGTGTAGGCATCACTGGGGCTGCACTGTAGGGCGCCTGCCTTGGTGACCAGAGCAGAACAGCCATGGCCCAGCTCCTGTACCCGGTGCTTGATATGGGCACCTATCTGTGAGCAGAGGGAAAGAGAGACAGATTTTAAAAAGGGAACTTGGGGCACCTCCATTGTGCTTGGAGGAGTAATTAGGGACAAAGAAAAATCATGCACAACAGACTAAAGAAGTTGTGAGAGAAAGTTCCCAGCACACAGACTTTTCTAGTTTCATATCCTGTGGGCAGGAGGTTACCTCCTCCTACACAGGGAAAATAACAGCATGTAGGTACCTACTAGTGAGGACTGTGTTAAGCATGTGAGGAGGGGAGAGAAGCACTTTATGCTTGGGTATTTGAATCAGAGGACCAAGGGTCCTCTGATGGGCTATATGGGGTTATGGAGAGTTCTGGGTTTGGGGATTAGGTGTGTGCTGCTAAGATCCTATTACCTGCTTTCTTGAAAAGCCAGGAGCTTAGGGAAAGAAGACCTTCATGTGTTTGCAACAAGAAAGAACTTGGGAATATGAACTTGCGGCATAGCAGGGAAGCACCCAAAGGCTCAGATGAGGGTCAGCAGAGGACACAGAGGCAGAACCAGGAAGTCTTGAAATTCTGAGCTGTTTCTTTTATGTCTGTGACTGAAGGCTTTGATCCTGTCTCCCCACACAGAGCCCTAATTACTCTTTAGTGGATTGATCTGAGGCTATGTTCCCTTCCTGTGGAAGACTAGAAGGGGTGAAGGTGGGACAAGGGGATTTCCTGTGAGGGCAGGGGGAGGGTCAGAGCTGCCGTCATGTTTACCTCTTCATTTTCAGCTGCTACAGCTGCAGGCTTGGCCTGTGAGGCCAGACGGCCATAGTCACTGGTCAGCTGGTTAGCGAGAGGCCCCAGCTCTTCAGGGCTGGTGTTTGACTTGGTCACCTGGTGATAATGGAAGACGAGAAGTTATGCCCCGTCTCAGCTCTCTAAAGGCAAGGGCAGGCCTCTGATACTCTCCCAAACTCACCATCTCCTGAACAGTGACTGCAATTGCCTTGGCTGTCCGCACCATAGTTGTTTGGTAATCCACGAAGGAACCTTCTGGTTCACCCATTGGTCCTTCATCTAGCTGAAGGGGATGGGGAAGGAACAAAACTGTTAAGGTCTCTGCCTCTGTGCTTGGGCCCCTGGCTCAGGGCACCCTCAATGACTGCAGGCACCCCAAGACTCTAACCTGGTTGATGGCCTGGGTGATGGAGTCCACCATGCCGCCAACAACCCCAGCAGCGCTGGCTGCCTCATTGAGGGTTGTGGTCAGGTCTTCTACGGCCTCTGTCATCATCTGCACAGCCTCCTCTAGGGCTTCCTGTGTATGAGCTGCTTGCTGTGGGGTGGAGGGAGGGAGTAAGTGGAGGGGAGCCCTGCTCTTCCTACTTCTCCAACCTCTTACTAATAACAGTCCTTCCCTCCCAAACCTTAATACCTTGGGGTTACCACCAGCCTCCTTAGCGGTGTAGAGCAACTGCAGGGCAGACTCTGCCAAAGTTTTAGTCTGGTCCAGAAGTGCCATCTGCTGCGGGTGGCTCAGGGTCTTAGAGGCAGCACCCACTGCAGCCAGGGTGAGTGGCTCAAAGTACTGGGCCATTTGGGACACCTGAGGCAAGAAGTTGGAATGGGTGTCAGGTCCCCTCTCTCACCCCTACCCTTTGGACTCCCCACGTCTCCCTAGGTACCTTGTGTCCCAGCTGGGAGGCTTCAGCCCGGGCAGCACTGGCCAGTGGCTCAATGAGATGGGAAATCTCCTGCACTGCAGTAAGCATCTGAGTGTGCAAGGCCTAGAGAGGAAGTAGATGTTAGCCCTGATTATGACCTGCCATAAGATCCTCTGGTTGCACAGACCCCACTTTTCCTTCTTCTTCTTTTTTTTTTTGAGACAGAGTCTTACTATGTCGACCTTGATAGAGTGCCCCGGTGTCACAGCTTACAGCAACCTCAAACTCTTGGGCTTAAGCGATTCTCTTCCCTCAGCCTCCCAAGTAGCTAGAACTACAGGCACCTCCCACAATGCCTGGTTATTTTTTTATTGCTGTTGTCATTGTTGTTTAGCAGGCCCAGGCTGGGCTTGAACCCGCCAGCCTGGGTATATGTGGCTGGCACCATAACTACTGAGCTGTGGGTGCAGAGCCCTCACTTTTCCTTCTATACTTAACTCCTTAACCGTCCTTGGCACGTCCCAGCCCTCTGATGTTCCTATGAAGCTCAGTCCCCGATCCCCCACCTTTCTTGAGTCTTAACATCTATCTTCCCAGATACAACCTTGAAAGATTTAACCTTCCCTGCTTCACCTCTTTAGAGATTCCTTCGCGAGGAGCAAGCTGCTGGCTGACTGCAGCGAGGGAAGCCTGGTCTAGGTCTCGTAGACAGCTGTTCAGAGCTGCAATGGCTGCTTCACACTCCAGCTGCCCTGGAGCCTTGTCCCTGCAGACACATCACAGCCTCTAACACCAGAAACATCCCTTAAAACAAGGCTAGCCTATCTCTCCCCTGTGTTGTGTTCCCCAATACTCTTCCACCTGAATGCACCTAAGTGCCACCCCCTCCATTCTGCTACAATGCGTGGTCTCCATCCCTCAGTACCTCATGCTTGTAATAAGCTTCTTGATGGAGTCTGAGACAGTGCGGGAGTGGCCAGCCAACACTGACCAACGTGGGGGGTCCCGGGGGTTGACTGCTAGGGCCCGGGCTGTCTGGATTAGTCCTCCAGCACTCTCCAACATTGTCTTGGCAGAGATCACAATGGGTTCCATGGCAGCTCGGCCCTGAGGAGAGAGGACGCAGGGAGGTAGATCTCATGAGTTCCCAGAGGATGAGGTGATAAGCTGGCCCATCAGTTTTCTCTTCACACTGCCTCACCTCAGGGCTGATCTGAGCAGGAATGCTGGAGAATTCAGGGTTGGATGCAAAGGCACTCAGATTGTCCACTGCTTCCAGCAGAGGGGCTGTTGCAGCTTGGCACTGGGCACGATTCTCCTCTGTGAAGGCCCCGTCTAATGCCTGGAAGTGACAGAGGGCCGTCAGGACTCAGACAGCAGGCATCGGAGGCATAGGAAGGGAAGCCCACATCTCTCTCCCAGGACTGTAAGGATGTGGGGAGAGGCTGGTGATGGTCAGTCTTGGAGAGGAGAGGCTTGGGCTCAGGCAGATGGGATTTGGTAGATGTCTTCAGAGAATAACTGAGGGACTCAGGGAGAGAAGGTGGACAGGTTAGAGAGATACTGGGAATTCAAATGGTGGGAACCTTGATGGTCTTGACGAGATTGGCTGTGCTGTTGGCCACTTCCTTGGCTGACTGTACAAATTGGCGCTTGGCAGTAGGATTGGCAGTACGGGCAGAAGCCAGGCGGCAGCTGTTACACAGTGCAGAAGTGTGTTTGGCCACAATAGTGGCTGCAGAGAGCACCTGAGGAGACATGTGAAAGAGCCAGGATGAGGCTCCTCCTCCACCCAAGGAAGAGCCATTTTTAGGGTTGAGGGATGAGAACAATCCTGTTGGAAGTCTGGAGAAGAAAGACAGAGTCACTTGAAAAGTCAAGATTTAGGACATGGAGGGCAGTGCCTGTGGCTCAGTGGGTAGGGCGCTGGCCCCATATATCAAGGGTGGCAGGTTCGAACCAGCCCTGGCCAGCTAAAACAGCAGTGGCGACTGCAACAACAACAAAATATCTGGGTGCTGTGGTGGGTGCCTATAGTCCCAGCTACTTGGGAGGCTGAGGCAAGAGAATCGCTTAAGCCCAAGAGTTGGAGGTTGCTGTGAGCTATGATGCCCCAGTACTCTACAGAGGGCAACAGAGTGAGACTGTCCCAAAAAAAAAAAAAAAAATTTAGGACATGGAGAGCCTCAAAGACAAACTGTGGGGGAGAAGGAGATGAAAACAGATACTAATAAAGAAATTATAAGAGGGCCAGTGGGAGAATAACCTCAGACATCCATATAGAGGTCGTGATTGCAGTAACTGAAAGGATGAGGCGACACATCGTAGAAGTTACCCAAAGAGAAACTGCATGTGGGAGGATACAAAAGGGTCCCTGCCCTCTTCTTATGTGTCTTGTCTCACCTTGGCCCTCCCTTCTCTACTTTTGCTTGTGGTTCCTGTTCCCTTGAGTTACCTGGGCCTGGGTACAGCCAGGCTCCCCCAAACTCTGACAGGCCATCTGAATCGCCTGGTTTGCACGGGCAAACTGCGTGGGCTCCACCAGCCCCTGCTGTCCAGCTTGGCTATTGGGGTCAGAGACACCAACCAGATATGCAGCCTGGGGAGAGAGAAGACGGGGTGAGGAATAAAGATTACAGGTGAAAAATAAATACTGAGAGTAGGGACAAAAGGGAGCAGGGTGAGTTGAGAGAACAAGACTTATTTTCCAGAGTTCTGTGTTAGTGGAAACTATAGTTACACTAAATATGAAATAAAAAATAAATAAAAAACCAAAAAAATCCCACCTCTCTTTCTTTGTTAAATATGTTCAAGGATTCAGAAGATTAAAAAAATAAAAACAAAGGAAAATCAAACAGCAAGGGTTTTACTGAACTTCCATTTGGATGTGTGGGTGTAAATGCTGGGTCTCAGAGTAAAAAAATGACTTACTGTGAGTTTGAAAGCCATATATAAATACATACATGGACATACAGGTAAACACTATTTCAAAGACATAGTTTCAACACTACGAAGGTTGATTGGCTTCAAGTGTCAGAGATTTAGAAAGGATGGGCATAGGAATTGCTAAAACACCATCTGTATGACTGAAAGACCATTATAATATTTTATTCATACTTCAATGAAAACAAGATAGCTTTGCTTTTTCCTCTTCGTGCTTTTCCAGAAATAAGTGAAAAATAAGCAAACAAAGAAGAAAGCTGTTTTAAAAAGTCAGGCCATATAGACAAAGGTGTAACGTGTAGTAAAAGGGAAGGAGGCAGTGGAGACTGAGGGAGCCCGATGGTGGGCTTTCAGGGAGAAACCATCTGACATAACCTTTCAAGCTGGTTTAAGGATTCATACACCAAAGCAAAATAATCTCAGTGGGCCAGGCGCCCAAGATTTTGAGGTTGCTATGAGCTATGATGCCATGGTTTATAGTCACGGTGACAAAGTGAGACTCCATCTCAAAAAAAAAAACCCAAAAAACAAAATACTCTCAGAGATCATAGGAAGTTTTATACTTCACAATGTAGAAAAGGGCAAAGATAAGTGATAACTCCAGTAAGTGGAAATTCTGTCACTGGTACTATTTTAAAAAAGTAATAATTACGTGGAAAAAATTATTTGTATATGTTGATTAGTGGAATCATGGGTGGAAAAGCCTCCATGGTTAGATAGAGTAATCATAACCAAACCCCTGGGGTTCAGGGATTACAGCAATCAGAATTGTTGGTGTATGATAACTGCTATCAAATAGGCCGGGTGTGGTGGCTCATTCCTGTAATCCCAGCACTCTGTGAGGTCGATGCAGGTGGATTACCTGACCTCAGGAGTTCGAGACCAGCCTGAGCAGCAGCAAGATGCCATCTCTAATAATTTGCCAGGCTTTGTGGTGGGTGCCTATAGTCCCAGCTACTTGGGAGGCTGAAGCAAGAGAATTGCTTGAGTCCGACAGTTGGAGGTTACTGTGAGCTATGATGCCATAGCACTCTACTAAGGGTAACAGAGTGAGACTTTGTCTCAAAAAAAAAAAAAATTGCTGATAAATATCTCCACTTAAGAAAGGGGGAAATATCCAGCTTTCCTGGATATTGTCCTTCAAGTTGGACACAATATCCCTGTGTTGGCTTTGCAAACATAAACTTCTTGATTTATCTATATGCTGAGAGGAAATGGGGTAGGAAAGCAGGGTTATTCTAGGAACCAATCTCAGGAAAATAACCTGTGCAGCAGCCTCAGTGAAGCCACAGAGTGCCTTTGAGGCTGTGGCAATGGCCTCCCCAAACTCTGGTAGGTTTCCATTCTTGGCATTCTGGGAGATGCCAGTCATGGCCTCTCCCAGCACCTAAGGAACAGAGGATATCAAGAAAGTCAGAGCATGTCCTCAGAGCAGTAGGGCAACATCTAGTTTTTTTAGTTTCATCTTCCTGCCCTCTTCCCTCCTGAGTTCCTGGCTACACTTGCCTTAGAGTTCTCCATTACACTGTCTAGGCAGCCAAAGTAGGACATATCATTGATGGGCTGGACTGGATTCTCCAGGAGTTCCCGGACTGTCTGTGTAGGGGAAAGGTGAAGTGAGAGCCAAGCCATTCCCTTCAGTCCATCCCAGAACCCTTTCCTCAACCTCTATCCCACTACCCCACCAAGTGCCTACCTCTAATTCCCGCAGGGCATTGTCACACTCTTTCTGGCCAGGTGCCTGCTGGGTGCACATGGTGATGAGCTGATTGATGCTGTCAGTCACTGCCCTGGGAGGGACATAAAGTTGAGTGAATAGGTCACCATTTTTGAGTCCTTTGTATATGAGAAGACTCCAGCTATTTATCTTTTGCCTATAACTGCTCCTAGCTGGGACCTCTCATGAAATGCCTCTTCCCTAGTTATTTTTCACACATTCTAGGGCTGGGCTTCCCAGCTCCTACTAACCTGGCAGCTGCAGCTAGTTGACTCTTGAGGTTGGGGGAAGCAGGGTCCGTGGACAGGGCCTTGGCAGCCAAAAGAAGTTTGCTTGAAGACATGGAGATACCCTTCAAGTTGGACACAACCTGGGCTCGGTCCTCCTGGCTCTGTTGAAGATGAGAAGGTCAACACATTGTCTTGTCCTTTTTTATCTATTTCTACTTGTATTTTTTTTTTTTTTTTTTTGAGACAGAGTCTCACTGTATCACCCTCGGTAGAGTGCTGTGATGTCACAGCTCACAGCAACCTTCAGCTCTTGGGCTTAAGCGATTCTCTTGCCTCAGTCTCCCAAGTAGCTCGGACTACAGGTGCTTGCCACAAAGCTAGCTACTTTTTTGGTTGTAATTGTCATTGCTTTGTGGCAGGCCCAGGTTGGATTCAAACCCACCAGCTCTGGTGTATATGGCGGACGCCCAACTGCTGAGCTACAGGTGCCAAGCCTTTTATCTGTTTCTAAAAGAGATCTTCTTTCCCAGTCAAATATTGCTAGAGACTGGGCAGGGAGCCAGGAGCAGGTTAAGACTCTTTGGTCACCTAAGTACCTCCTATCTGATCCTCAATGAGGACCATGCAACCAGACTCTCTGCCTCTTCATACCGGAGCTTGTCCTGCCATCTCCACGCCAGCTTCCAGGAAGGTGCTGAAGTCCTGTCCAAATCGACCTGAGGCTCGAGCCAGGTCCTGTGGGGTTCCCCGAGAGGCCTGCACCAGTTCTGTGGCTGCCTGATTCAGCCCAGCAGCAGCTTCATTCAAGTGGCTCTGAGCTTCTTGAAATGTCCCAGTGCTAGGAGGAAGCTGCAGGGTCAGAGAGGAGGTCAGATGGAAGGATGGGGAATGAGGCAAGGAAGAGTTTGCTAAAATAGGGCTGGGCGGGTGGGCACACAGCCTGGGAATAATGAAAGGAGGCAAATCTGGGAAGAGAGGGTCAGAGGAACAATCTAGAGGTAGGAAGGACAGACTTTGAGTTCTTTTACTTCTACGTCCCTCCCAGCCCCCAGGTCCTCCTACCGAGTCACTCAAGAGTCGCTTGCTGGCATCTCCAACTGCTCTCAGGGCATTATCCACATCTCGCTGGCCAGGGAGGCAACTGACACAGCGGTTCAGTGCCTGGGTCACTGCTTTCGCTACCTGAGGAGAGGATGGAGACAGGGTTGCCAAAGCGAAAACAATTTAGAAGATCCCCTCCACACATGGGATGTGGGAGGTAACTAGCTGTACTGCCTCTGACAGTGAAGGAGGAAAGGGGGTATTATTGGGGTATCAAGTGACAGTGACTGAACTTCCCCAAGCTTGTTGTTCAGCTAGACCCATGCTTGAATCCAGCTGAAAGGTTTTACTAAGACTGAGAACCAAGGATAGAATCCACAGAGCAGCTCCCCAGAGAAGATATGAGAAGACCTCTCTGTGAATGAGGCTCTGGGCTTTATGAAGGGACCTCAGGGAGAGGATGGGGGTGGCCCCTTCCTAATACCTGACCTGGGCAAGCCGCTGCTGGCTCTCGGGGTCCCCTGGATGGCCAGCTGCCTTTTTCGCCTCCTCAATAAGGCTGCTGGCCTTGTCTAGAACATCACTGGCTGTGTCAAGCACAATGGCCCGCATCGCAGGATCTGATGTTAGAGCAGCTACACCCCTAGCGGCCTGAGCCAGTGACCGCAGACCACCTGCCACATCCCGAGCTGCAATACCTGGGGAGACAAGGAGAGGAGGGAAGGGCAAAGGTACCTTCATTACTAAGCTCTGATCCCAGTGGTTTCCTGTCAGCTGCATTTCCCCTCTTGGATACCCCTCATCCAGGTCCATCTCCCCATCTTCCTTGCCACACGCTCCATTCCTGGCCCTCTGCTCACATACCCGCATAGTTCTCATTGCCCTGGGCAACCTCTCCCAGCAGCTGGGCAATGGCGGAGCTCACTGCTTTGGTGCTGTTGCCCAGGTCCTGGGTGCACTTCTCCATCTATGGATGAAGGGGGAAGACTTGGGCTCAGGGGAAAGAGGAGGTGACAAAGGGGAAGTTGAGTGGGTACTTTGGGATAGCTGGCAGTTTAAAGGAAGGTTTTAAATAGCTCTAGGGCAGAACTGGGAAGGAAGACTTCAGAATTTGAGTAAGAATGAGAAGGTAAGAATACTTACTGTCTCCCCAGGTAAGGGTTTAAGCTTGCCATCCCGAGCTGCTGCCTTCACTTCCTGCAGGTCTTTCTCTAGATTCTGTACCACGCTTAGTGCAGAATCCATCTCCAAAGGCCCACATGCTTCCTGAGCCTACAATATGGGAGTTTGGGTGTAGAATGTTCTGCTGTGTCTCACCAATGTCTCCAGTTACACAATGACCCCTGATTTAGGTAGTTCTGCACAGAACCCCCCCCCATACTGGTACTCCGCCCTCATCCTCCAAAGTCAGAGTTAGCTCCAGTACCTTCTGGGCAGCAGTACGGAGTTCAGCCAGCGCAGTGCCCAGGTTCTTGGCACACTGACTCAGCTGCATGGCTGAAGCCTGGTCCTGAATTGTTGGAACTGAGGCCTTTGCAGCTGCTACCATCTTCCCACCTGGCTGTTGGGGAATAGGTAGGCAGATGAAGTGTGCCATCCTCCCTCTGTGCTCAGGTACAGGGATGGACAATGGTCAGGACGTGGTGGGTACTAGGGCTCAGCACTGGGAAAGAATTTATGGGCAGAGATTCAAATTGGGGTGACGGAGGGGTCTTAGAAAGGGAAAGGATCTGCTCTGAGAGGTGGGGAGAAGGTGCCTTGCCTGCAAGAAGCTCTGGCTGGCAGCAATGAGGGCCAGCTGAGCGCTAGGGCTGTCAGGCTGGGCTTGGCTCCCTCGGACGCCCTGCACCAGCAGTGGAATCTGCTCTGCCACAGCCTGTAGGTGAAAATGTCATGAAAGCCACCTCCCCAGACTGGGGAGAAGGCTTCCCCTTCCTGCCCCCACATGCTTCCCGGAGTCTCACCTTGCAGCTCTGCACCAGTAGGGGCTGGGGGCCAGCAGAGGCTTTGGGGGTGGAGGCTGCATGTTGGGCTGCAGCAATGGTCTGTGTGGCTGAGGCTGCAGCCTGCCTGGCTGCGTGCTGTGAGGACACAGTAGTCAGGACAAGCCCCAGGCATTTTCATGCCCAGGCCCTGCTTACCTTGCCCTTGCCATCCCCCAAGGAAATATTAACTGACTCTCCTGCCGAGTTTATCACTCCATAGCCCACACGTGCCTGATTGCTCCTGGTTAAGTTCCCAGCCTCACCTCCAGGCGTTGCACCAGCTTCTTCTTGATGGCATTCTGAGCAGCTGCGTTGGTGGCCATGCGCAGCCCCTCAGCTGCCTCCCGCAGCCGCTGCTGCTGCTCCTCACTGTCAGGGTGGGCAGCCGCTCCCTGAGAGAGAGGTGGAAAGGCAGTCATCACCCAGCATCCCTGTACATCCTAAAGAAGCTCTTCTCTGACACTCCTAGATTCAGTTTACAATTCACATGTTTTCCTGAAATCATTTCTAAGCAGCCCCACTGAAAGGTAATCACCATTGAGAGGAACTGCCTTAGGAGGGCCCAGGGGGAAGTCTCTGGGGTGCCTATGACTCTCTTTGGGATGCTGAAGTCCCTTCTTGTTTCTTCCCCCACTTCCTACAGGATACCACAGATGAGTGGGGGTGAGACAGGCTCTCAGGAAAAGGAGGACTCAGTTTGGAGCAGGTATTGTCAAGAACCCCAAAGCAGGAAACCTGCTTATTCCTGCCAGTTGACATGCCCCAGAGCCTAGAGGCCAAGGAATCACTGGGGCTTCTTTCTGGTGATCCTGTGCACCGCTGTATCTCAGTGTTCTACTGACTGGTTCTCTGTGCTGCTAGCAGCAAAGACCCTGGAGACCAAATGCCTACATAGAGACCAGGAACAAGGGGGATCTCAAGCAGGTGATAGCAACAAAGCAGGGGCAAATAAGAACAGTGGACCTTGGACTTAAAGGAAGAAAAAGGACACAGCTGCCTGCCATAGTTGAAGAGTACCCTGGGAGTCACATTGGCTAGAAGCCTGGGTCACCACCCACTTGCAGCCTTGGACCTCATTTACTTCCTGAGTGCTCCTATATTCATTCCTTTATAGTTTCTGCTTTACCTGGGTCTCTCCTATGAGATGAGGGTGACCATCTGTACCTCATTATTTCCCTACTAGGCTGAGTCTGGGGACATGCACAGTGGCTTTGTACCTTGGCAGCCTCCACCATCTTGGCTGTGGCATCAGCCAGGATCTTGGCAGCACTTAAGAGCTTGCGTGAGTTCTCCAGATCACTCTCCCCCTCAGCATCAGCCTTAATGGCATTGACAAGGTCAGAGGTGGCTTGGGCCAGGATGCGGGCCTGTCGCACCATCTCCCCTGAGAACACAGGGCACATTCAGGTGAGGAAGCCAGAGACCCTGAAAGGGCACCAGATTGGAGACAAGAGTGGGGAAAGCAGTGTCCATGAGGTAGATGGGGGCTTTCAGGGCAATAAAGAGACTGGCAAAAGCTCTCAAGTGATTTCTTTGGGGCTGTTTTTTCTGGGTTTGAGATCTTGGAGAACAGATTCTCCCATAGGTTCTTATGGGAGGAGGAATAATCTCCAAGGAGTGTATTCAGTGAATAGTCTTGAGAAGATGAGACACTCTTTGTGAAGGCTTAAGGGATGAGGGGGTGGAGTGAGGAAGGCTCTCTCTCTCTTTTTTTTTTTTGGAAGCTTTTAGCCAGGGCTGGGTTTGAACCCACCACCTCTGGCATATGGGGCTGGCGCCCTACTCCTTTGAGCCACAGGCACCGCCCAGGAAGGCTATCTCTTAATCACACCACTCTCCATACATTTTTGTGTATAAACATTCCAAGGAAGGCAGAGCAGGGCTTAAATTCCTGCTTTGCAGATGGGGAAGCAGAGGTTTCAAACATTAAACAAGGAGTCTTTGGCTGTGTAGCTGCTAAGGCCACAATATGCAGAGTCCTTAGGGGTGAAGTCATTGGGTCTGCCAGGCAATGTCCAATGGGCTTGGGGAACCTCACCAGGGTTATCTGTCTTCCTGGGGGTGGGTGTCCTTACCGGCATCACCCATGGAGCTGAAGATGTTCTCAGTGACGGTAAGGATAGTGTCAGTGGCCTGGTCATAACGGCCAGCAGGGCCAGCCCCAGTGGCATGGGCCTTCACGTGTTGCAGCAGCTCATTCAGGGCCTGAGTGACAGCTGTGGCCGCTGCTCCTACCCCTCGCAACAGCTGCCCATCCTCTGTAGCTGCCTGGGAGGCGGACACGCAGCCCTCCACTGCTTTGGCCACCAGTCGTCCGGCCTCTACCAGCTGCTCTTGGCAGACAGGTGAGCTGATTGTAGGTGCCACCACCTGTGAGCACACTGAGTGTCAGAGATGTGGGCAAGGGAAAGGAGTCATGAGATGGAATGTTTGTGGTGCCCACAACGGCCATCAGGATGGGTAATGATGCCTCTGAAGACAAAGAATAAAAAGAGAAGTGCACATGTGTGGTGTTATCACCCCCTGGCACAGGCTAGAGCAACCTCTGAGGCTCACCTTGGTACAGGCCACCAGTTGGGAGGTGGACAGGGCACACTGTGTTGCTGCAGCAATAACTTGGGTCTGAAGCCCTGCATCCTCTGTACGCTGGGCCACACTCTTGGCCTTGAGGACCAGGGCAGCCGCAGCACTTGCCACTGCTTTGGCCAGTTGCATTAGCATGTCCTATAAGAAAACAGCAGTTAGTATGACCTGAGATCAGGCTTGGGATTCACAGACACTTCTCTGAGGCATAAGCTGCTTCATTATTCCCATTGACTCCAATCAGAGGACAGTATATGCAAAAGCAACCAGAACCAACCCAAGCCCCCACCTTGAAAGCCCAGCAGGATAGAATCCCCGCCAAGAAATAAACCCACACCGAAAGAAATAGAGCCTACATCAAATGGAGAAATGCATGAGGCAGATACACTCGGATGATGATGGGGAGGAAGGGTTAGCGCAACGACAAAGGGATGGGGAGAGGAGGTACCTTTTGGGATCCCTCCCACCACCAGCTTCCTCTCTCCGTTTCATCTTAATCTTGGTTTGGAAGTGGTTACCCTGGAGAACAAGTCCCTATACTACCCTACCTGATCCCATTTCCCAGACTCTGCCTTTGCCAGACCTCCCCATCCCATCTCCCATCAAGTTCTGCTCCCCCAGGAGGCTGGGGGAGAGATACGGAAGCGAGTGTATGCGGCTCAGAGAGGACAAAGCTGGGAAGGCCCAGGCCAGAGGCTGTTACCGTAGGGGAATCGGGGGGAGATTGAACCCCAGCCCCTCTGGGTGCACATATCTGCATGGGAAATCCAGGATGAAAAGTCAGCTGAGGTAACTGGCATGGGGGGGGGGGGGGAGTGACATAGTATAAAGCACTGGGGCGTCAAAATGTCTTCAAGTTGGGGCAGGGGCTACACATGGGGAAGACAGGGAAGAGATGACAATGGCCTAAAGAATATTATCAGTGAAGGCCAAGAGTACACTGGTAGGTTAAGTTTGCTTTCAGGGGTTCTGAATTCTCACCCCTAAAAGAGGGATTACAAGTTCCCAGTGTCATTCCCTGGAACAAGAGGTTCAGGTTGGTTTTGAGGGGTCAATTCATAGAAGCAGGGACAAGGAGTTGGATTCAGGATCAGAGTTTACTTCCTAGAAGCTGGGGTTCTGGGGGTTGGGTAAGTCACCAACCTGGAACTGGGGGTCAGTATCACTTTCCCCAATTTGCTGCAACAGCTCCCCACTGGCCTGGCCCACGTTCCCAGCTGCTTGCAGCAGATTCTGACGGGGCTGTGGAGAGTGAACACCAGTCAGAAGCTGCCTAACCACTATGGGTCTTGAAGGCCCATAGTTCCTATACTTCCATCCTGCAGCTTGGACTGTCCCTTCTTGGACTCAAACCCCATCTCCACCCTCACCCCAATCCCATGGTCCCTGACCTCGGCACTGGCTGGCTGGGCACTGCGTAGCAGTTCTGACACTGCCCCTGCAAGGCCCTTTGCTGCCTGCAGCAGGGGCCGGCCACTGCCACCTTCATCCTCCAGCAGAGCAGCTAGTAGCTTCACCCCACGGGACATCTCCGTCAGATTGGAGGAGATTGTGGTGACTGCACAGCCCACTGCAGTATAGTCTGTCTCTGCAGGGTCCCCTAAGGAGAAAAGGAAGAAGAGAAGCATCAGAGGCAGAGCAGGCTAGACGATGAGCTGAGGAAAGAACACCATCACACCCATTAGTCACACTCACGCCCTGAGAGAGATGTACACATAACAGTCCCTTCCATAATGAGTCAAGGTACAGTCACGTACAGAGCCCATCACATGCATGCTTGTGCATGCTTGTACTCCCCCTCCGCTTGACACACACATAGGATGGCATCCAGCCTACCTGCTGTCAGATTCACCACAGAAGCAGTACCAGCTGTAATGGCATCTACTTGGGAGTGGATCTCGTGCTTTGATTCATCCATCTTGTTCTTACGCCAGGCCTTTGAGGCCTGAGAGAAAAGGGGAAAAAGCCTCAGGATCTGTTCTGGTTTGGTTAACTCCCTCCCTATACCTGCAGTCCCAGCTTCAGTCCACTGGTGTCTTCTCCATCCCAAACTCACAGCATCCTGGCCAAGAGGGGGCAGAGTGTCAAAGTCATCCAGGGTAGCTTGGGCAGCCTGCACAGCCTGCATGCTGGAGTTAATGGTTCCAGTGAGTGCCTGCTGGGCTGAAGTCTAAAAGACAAGGAGGGAGAAACATTTAGAGGAAAGAGAAGGTAAAATCAGAATCACATTCCTAGAGGCAGGAATACAAATAGGCACATGGCAGAAGACTGCCTAACTCCAGGCTAGGCCCTGCTGAGGGTGGGTGGAGGGCCCAGGCACTGTGCTAAGTGGGGGCACTCTTACCAAAGGAGGCATGTGTCCTCGGTGCATCTGGCCACTGGTGATCTGCTGCTGGGCAGGGGGCATGCTGCCCACCTGGAAATTCTCAGGACCAGAGGCTCCAGAGCGCATGATGGCAGGCAGGGCCACAGAGCCATGCTCCACTTTTCCTACCCGGTTATACTGCTG
This sequence comes from Loris lydekkerianus, assembly GCA_963574355.1. Taxonomy (NCBI): domain Eukaryota; kingdom Metazoa; phylum Chordata; class Mammalia; order Primates; family Lorisidae; genus Loris; species Loris lydekkerianus. The sequence continues at coordinate 62,701 of CAUYPK010143838.1, forward strand.
CTGAAGGACTGTTGACCTAGAGTAGGGACAGATGGTAGAGCATTCAGAGGACTCTTCATCTCTACCCCTCCCACCCAGTCACACTACCTTTATAGTGTATGAGGTCTCATTATAGCCTACAATGAGTTCAAGAACCATCCTCAGGATTCCCCACCCTCTAGCAGTCCTTGGAATCCAGCCTTGCCTTCCCTTCCCCCAAAGTATGAGGCAACCCAACTCCCTTCATACTTTTTAGGGGATACTGAGTCCTCCAACATGGTAGATTCCTCATCTCCCTCCAGCCCAAAATGATCCTTGCTTTTTTTCTGCAGGAAGGAAAAAAGAATGAGAGTTGGGGCAGTTAAAGAAGAGGCAGGTAAGGAAAAGATGGCCTTTTCTTTCTACCACCAGCCATTTTCCAGAACCTGAGGGCCCATTTCTAAAGGCCTGCCTTGGGGAGAGGGTAAGGGAAGATAAGGAGAAAGCTCACCTTCTTTAGGATGATATCAATGTAGCCAGCAATGAGCTGTGCAATCTGTTCCCCTTCAGTTGTCTGTACTGAATAGTAGCCATCTTGGTAATCCCCGAAATCCTAGGGTGACAGGTGGGGACTCAGCAGGAAAGCCTGAGTCTCCTCAGAATGGAAATGGGTAAGATAGAGGCCCAAGGTCAAGCTGATGAAAGTGCCTTCCTGTGCCAACAGCCCTTAGGAAGATACCCATTTTTCTTCAACTGCCTACTTATTTATTTCCTTCCTTATAGGGAAGTATTTTATTTCTGAGGAATAGCTTTTATGATACAGTTTCGAATACATGTCATTTGGGAAATTACTTTTACTTTCACCATGGTGATAAAATTGGGAGGACATAATGTTTAAATAATCACACTTGAAAGTTGGCACCAATATACAAAATAAAAAAGTACCATTTACTCCAATTTCTATTTCTGTCATTGGGGAATTTTATCAAGTTGACATCAACTTTCAATTCATAATCCCAAAATATGTATATAAAGTCAGAGGGACTTTATAACCACTATTGTTCATGGTTATAAACAATAGTGGTTATAATATGTTATGTTATACAAGAAGGAGATGTGTTTTTCTATCATCTTCTTTTTTCTCCCCAAGAATTCCCATGAAATGGAAAAATTAGCTGGGTGTGGTAGTGTACACCTATAGTCCCAGCTACTTGAGACATAAGGCAGGAGGATCACTTGACCCAGGCTGCAGTGAGCTGTGATTGTGCCACCTATGATGTCAGCGTGCTGGCTATACTTGTGTTGTTGATTTTTAAAAATAAGTCCATTACCTCTTTTATTAAGTATCACTCACTCTCTAGGAGGAAGTTTCTCCATCTACTCTAACCTTCCCATTTCTACAATAGTCCCAAAGTTCTCTTTTTTTCTAGAGTCCTGCTTAGTGCACTCTTGCCCAGGGAGGGGAAAGACCTCTGCAGCTGTCTCTTCTCTGAAAATCCCAAAGCACCTTCTGGTTGGCAACCCCAGACTCACCAGGGTGAAGCTCTTGGGAGAGGCAGCCCAGCGTTTGATGTTGGTGAGGTTCCATTCCTGGATCACCTCCTTTGTCTTCTCATCTACTCGCATCACACACTCCTTAGTGATGCCCAAAAGTCTGGGAACTAGCTTGTTCTTCCCTTTCATTTTTTCCTATGAGGCAGAGGTTGGTCCTGGTGTCACAAGTCAGAGGTCAAACAAGAGGCTAACAATCAGCTTAGCTCTTGACCACACAGGGGTGCTGGTGGCCACAAGGACTAAACTAGGATGTCCACAGATGGATCCAGGACAAGGGAAATCAAAGGGTAGGAAGGGAGGTGGTGGCAGAAGACTGACAACAGGCAGATTTGCACAAAGTTAGAGCAGGGTAGAGAATGGGACTCTTAAGAATGCTAGAAATGTAACAGGGTCAGAGACTTTCAAAGAGCAAGAAAAGAGCAAGAGTGGGAAATAAGGAGGGCACTGAGAAGGTAACCCACCTTCACCAGGAAGAAGGAGACGCCGTAAGTCTTGAGGGAACGAGCTAGCTTCACGTAGCGGACCTTCGCCTCAATCTCACTCATCTGCCCACAATTCTTATGTGCCTTAAAGCATGAAATGGGGAAGAATTTAGCAAAATATGGGAATAAGATCATAGCTAAAGGGTAAGATGGGATATTAACTATAATGAGTACTATAAGGACACAGGAAAAGAAAGGTTCAGGAGTGCAAGACATGAGAAATGAGAGGGCAATGGGATGGGGGCTGATCAGGGATATGCAGAAGCAATGATTCAAGGGATATAGTTAAGGAACTTGCAGACATTCTGGACACATGAACAGATAGTTCAGAAGTAGAAGGTCAGCAATAGTGTCTTTGGGCTGAGCATTCAATGAATGGAGATAACACCTTATATCAGGAAAAAAATATACTTTCACAGTAATTTTATATATACTACCTTACATCATTCTATTATGGTACTATGGTACTAGGGTAGGTACTATCATCCCACATTAGAGGTAAAGAAAAGAAAACAAGAACATTGGATTGAATTCCATAGGAAAAGCAGTGATGGAGCTGAGACTAAAAGCCCAAGTCTTTTGCTTTCTTGGCACAAGAGAGGTGGGAGGACAGCTTGGTGGGGGAAAGCAGAATAGGGGAGATGGGGAGGAGGCGGGGGTCTACTCAGTCAGTAGGATTAAGCAGCAAAGCTCCCAGGTCATCCCAAACACTCTCCCCTGCCCCCATTCACCTGGAAGATCTTACGCTCTCCCTTCTGCTTCACATACTCCTTGGGCAGGAAGTCCTTCAGGCTATACCAGAAAAGGAAGGGTCAGCATGTAGTGGGCAGCATTGGGGACAAGTGGGCCATGAACTGCGGGCCTAGGGGTGTGAGGAAATGTCTAGGACCATGTTATCTTTGGGGAAAAGGAAGAGAATGAGGGAATAGAGTCAGGATTGTCTTCTGAAGCAGAGGTGACTTAGCATCAGCTCTTGAATGTGACCTGTTTCTTGCTGCAGGAAAAGGGACCGAGGAAACTTAAGTTGGAGTATTAGGCCCTGAGACAAAGAGGGTCAAGAGCACCATTTCAGTGAACCAAGAGGAGAAAGAGCTCCCTAGAAGGATGACATGCACTAAGGAAGCTGGGAAAGCCAGATCGAACTCTACGCATTCTGACAAACATCAGTGAGTGAGACTTGTGAGACTTTTAAACCTAATTAACGGTCCATATCCAGGAAAATTTGGCCTTATTTCCCTGTAGCTACTGCAGCAAAATTCTTCAGAGAATCTCAAAAATAAGTTATGTGCTTGCTTCAGGGGTAAGGGGGTAGAGATACTGAACTACATTCATATCCCACATGGGTACAGAGAGGAGACAAATGGATGACAGCAATTAAATGGGTACCTACATGGGCCAGACCCAGGTACCTGATAAGGAGGATTAGGGGGAGAAGGCCTGGGATGGAGGCAGGTCTGCTGGGGTCACAATGTCAGGGAGTCCTGGGCTCTGGCAGGGTATGGGATATAGGACACTCACTCAAGGAAGCCAGCCTTGTGCTTCTGCTCATTGTGGGGCCCAAAATGGATCTGGCACTGGAAGCCAGCAAACTCACAGGCCTTGTCAAAGGAGACAGGGTGGGAGCCATTCAAGATGTCATCTCGTGCCTGGACAGCATAGGGAAAGGAGGTGAATGTTGTGTGTGGGTATAGGGTTATCCCCCACTGTCCTTTTGCCCCACCCCCCCCCACCCCCCCAGCCAACTGCCTCACACCAGCCAAGTTCTCTGCATACCTGTACATAAAGAAGGTTCAACTGTACGGGGTCCCGGGAGTCCACATTCTGGTCTGAATAGAAGAACTTCCTTCGCAGCAGCAGCGTCTCATGCTCCTCCACTCCCTGCTCCCTCAGCGTCCGGCCGTGGTCTAGCCAGTTCACTGGGACATAGAGAGTCCCCTCAGTGCTAAACCCCCACAATCCCTGTGCTGTCTGGTCTCTGAGTATTTTGGGGTTTTTTTTGCAGTTTTTGGCTGGGGCTGGGTTTGAACTTGCCACCTTCGGCATATGGGGCCGGCGACCTACTCCTTTGAGCCACAGGCGCCACCCTGGTCTCTGAGTTTTTGTTTATTTCTTCATTTCCTACCTTCCCTCACTAAAATATAAGTTCTAAGAGCACAGGACTTTGTTTTATTACAGATGTATCCCCAGGGTATAAGCAGTACCTGGCAAAAGCACATACTGAATAAATAACACACAAATGGCTACCCTTTATACCCGGCCAGTTTCCAAAGCCCTCTTTTTCCCAGTTCTTACACTCATCATCTGTATGTAGTTTCTGCTTTAGTTTCTCCATCTTCTTCTCATCTCGCAGCAGTGTCTTGTCTTTTCGTAAGGTCCCTGTTACCTCCTCTTTTTTTTCCTCCATCAGCTCTCGGACCAGTGAATATTCATCATGGTTGGTGATGCCTGGGTGTGGGGGTGGGGAGGAAGTTGGTAGCTTCCCAAGTACTGTATCCACGTCTTCTGGCAAAGTGGAAGCCTTTAGCCCAGGCCCTCAGCCCTTCTGAGATCCCTTACCAATGCGGGCACAGATGGTCATGAGCATGTCAGTGACAGTCTTGGAGTCATCCACCATGACAGTCTTCACAGTGCCATCTAGCATACGGATCTTCAGGGGTCTCAGTTTCTTCTTGTACTCCATGGTGTCCTATTGGGACAGGAAAAGGAGATGGGGCCTACTTTAAGGCAGGGGTATTATTTCCTTTTTGCATGGTCAGAGAAGAAGAAAGTGGATCATTTAAAGGAAGAGTACGGTGGTTCATTCAGTCTGATCGCCTATAAGGGAAAGAAAGCAGGGGAAGAGACTATACACATAGGTGCTATAAAAAGGGGTTGAATGGGGGAAACCAGGGGAAGCCGATGGAAGCTGATGCTGGTGTCCATGTAATACTCACCCCATTTCGGAGCATGTAGTAATCCAAAGCTTTCCCAGCCTCCAGCCAAATGCCCTTTTTAGGGTCATCATCTGACAGAAACAGCCCAAAGTCGCTGGCTAAAAGAAGATGGATCATCTTAGACTTAGACCCCAATGTGGTTTAACAGCTATATCCTTACTATTTCTCTCAAGACCTTAGGCCTAAAGAAGAAGGAAGGAATCATAGAGCATAGACCCAGGGTTGAGTAGCCACAGGGGACACAGGGGTCATCCCTTAAAGATGAGAACCTGGGAAGGAGAAGAGAGTAAAGACTCCCGCCCCAGCTACCCAAGTACCCAGGTAGTGAGACTCACGAGGGCCAGCCAGGGCCTCTGGGATCCGCTCCCGAATGATTCGGCAGGCATCGTACACCATAGTAGATGGCTCAAATTGCATAGTCTTCACCACATTTCCAATGCTGATCTTTAGCGAAAGTGCAACCATGGTGGCAGCTTCTCCTCTCCAGCCTGGCTATACCTGAGCCATGGCATCATGGCATTAGAATACAGAATACACTGTCACTGGAAAAGAAGGGGTCCCCTCCCAGATGGTGGAGTCCGAGGGTGGGGTGCTTTAGAAAGGGACTCACCAAAGCAGATAGTAATAAGGTTGTTTTTGTCTTAAATTAAGAATTTTTAAGAGTGAAAGATTATTTACATCAAAAGGACCAGTTCTGACCATTTACAAGGGTGTCCAACTTTTTTTTCCCTCTGCTGCACATTAGAATAATAGGAATTGTTTTGGGCCATACATTAAATACCCAAACACTAAGAAAAGCTGATCAGTAAAAAGCAGAAAAAGTCCATGCATACTTTTTGTGATATCTGACATCACAGATAAGCAAAAAAAGTCCTCACAAAACCAGCACATGGTGGGCCCTCAGATTGGACACCTCTGAACATCTGAGGGAGAGGCAAGTGCACAAGGTACAATAGCAGGTCTGAAACTCAGGGTTACCTGAGGACGCCGCCCTGCCCCCAGCACTGGGATCTGTACCTCCCTTCTTTCTTCCAAGTGTATCTTTTGCTACTTGTCCCTGCTCACCTCCTTTCCTAGCCCTGTCCCTGCCCTGTTTTCTTCTTTGCCTGGTTCAGTATTTTTCTCTCTTTTCCTCCTACTGTGTCCTGCGGGGATTTTCAGAGCTCTGCCTGACTCATCCAGTGACCTTCCCTGTTATGGCTTCAGCCTCCTTCTCTGCAAATGAAGACGTTATTAGATAATTCCCAAGGATTCTTGAAGCCTGCAAACAAGACTCTAGCCTGGTAGGGAGACCAAATATTGGCTGTTCAAGCCACCCAGGTGCACGCTTGCCCTAGCTTTCCTCTAATCCAGCGATTTTCAACCTGTCAGTCATAACCCACAGGAACTGTATTAAAGGGCTGCATCATTAGGAAGGTTGAGAACCACTGCTCTAACCTGAGTTGTTGGCAGCCTTCCAAAGCAGCCTAGCCCCGCATCTGGTTTCCCTGGTAGTCAAGCTAGGATTGATTTTCTAGTTTTCAGGGATCACAGAAGTCTTCTAGTTAATGCTTCAATTTTATAGAAAGGGAAATAGACTCTGGGAGGAGAAGAAAAAGTTTCAAGGCAAGTCAGAGAAAGAGCCCAGTCCTTCTAACTCACCCCTGATCCTTCAAAGTCACCAAGTCCTCACTACAACTCCTCCCCTCCCATGCTTGCAAGTCTGTCTCAAACTCTGCCCTCCAACTCAGCTGCTTCCCCTGACAGTGTTTTCAGGCATTAGTTCTACCCTGCCTTCTTCACCCTCCAGGCACCACTTTTCTGTGGGCTGGAGGAGCCAGTGGTCGCAGCAGGTGGTGAACAGGCTGCAACAGGACAATTCTGCTCTGCAGCTGATGATGTACCCCAGTGTGGTCCAGGGACTGGAAGCCTCTTAATTAAAAGAATGCGCAAACCCAGGCTACCCATTCTCCTCCTGGCAAACTGCAAGCCCCAAGGGAGTAAGAGACAACTGGAGAAATGTTGGCAAACAAAGGTGGGAGTGGGTGGGAGGTGAGTGGGTGTTAGGATACTGAAGCATTTGAGAACCAAGGAAGTTAAGAAGAGGTGAAAAGGTTAGGAGAGATGGTGTGGGGGGAACTGCAAATCTAAGTAGAAACAGGACACAAGGAATGAAACGTACACTTACGTTCCTCCTCCCTACAGGAGGGGGAAAGGTATCTAGATCAGTTATCCTGTGGCTGACAGACCATTGCTGACCTTAGAAACAGTATAGAGCCTCAAAAGAGAAGAACTACAGCTTGTTCTCTATCTTTACTCCCAAACAAGAGAGGACCCTCCCAGTCTCCTCAGTTCCAGCTTTGTCCCCTCCCCATTGCTGAGACACTTCTTCGAACAGCTGAACAGACCTGGCTGTGGGGTTGCTGACCATGAAAGTATGATGGCTGGAGGGCAAAGAGGCTGGAAGAGTCCAAGGAGCTGACAGAACTGAAAGGACCCTTCACCTTAAGCTAAAATTGCATGTCTCTCCCCATTTCCTCCGGACATATGGACACCCCCTTATTCCTCAAGCACGGAAGTCTTTGGTGAGACCCTGATAAGGGAATTGAGTCATGCCTCCTCCCCCTTACTTCCAGGCTAGTCCTGAGAGGATGTCCACAGAATTGGGGGCTAGTGGTAGCAAAGAACAAGGCCCCTGTAAATATGGGTAGAAGCAATCCAGTTCCTGTTCTGGCCTCAGAACTTTGCTCCCCTTTCCTCATGTTTTATGGAACAGTGACACCCCTCCATGTCCCTCTCCCAGGGAACTACTCCTCCCTCAGTACATTCCTGAGATGCATTCCAGAGAAGTTGGGCAATTGGAGGGGGGGAATGGAGGACAGGAGGTCAAATCCCAGCAAGGAATGGAATGTAAGTGTACTGGGCTAAGGAATTTGGGGTACTTTAAGATATACTACATACGCACAAGGGGAACTGCAGAAAGGGAGTTAGAGATGAAAAGGAGAGAGAAAGCTAAAGACAGTCCCAATGTAAGAAAGTTGGGGGAGTAACACTCAGTCTGTTACCAAATTTGGCCTCTGAGTTTGCAACCGCGGGGAGGGGGGAGGGTTTGTGGGTGAGACTGACATATCCGGCCTCAGGCTGCTGGAGGCTCATTTAGGGCTGGACCGGGCAGCTGAAGGGCTAGACCTGACTTCTCCCAGCACAGCGCCTCCACACCTATATGCACTCATTCTCCCCAAATGCACCCCAGCCGCACAGAGCTCTCTCCCACAAAGCTACCCACACTGTCTCTACAAACATGGTATCTCAGTCACACAGCCAGTACATAGATCCTGTCAGGACTGCACTATCTTCTTGCAGGGACACCTTCCCACAAACACAGCTTCCCCACAAATACTCCACTATCATAAGCACCTCATGTTTCACTGCCCCACCTCCAATGTTTCTCCTCCCATTGAACCAGGGGTTCTCAAACTGCGGCCAGCAGGCCACATAAGGTGGTGTGATTGTATTTGTTCCCGTTTTGTTTTTTTACTTCAAAATAAGGTATGTGCTGAGTGCATAGGAATTTGTTCATAGTTTTTTTTTTTTTTTTTTAACTATAGTCCGGCCCTCCAACAGTCTGAGGGACAGTGAACAGGCCCCCTGTTTAAAAAGTTTGAGGACGCCTGCATTAGACATTCGCCCTCCATTCAACCCAGCAAGCATTCCTTGAGGATTTATTGAGGCCAAGGCCCTGGGCCAAACTTTCAGTGGTTGGGAACCAAATTAGTGAGACCTAGCCTTTGCCTTCAAAGGGCTCCCAGTCCCTGAGATGAGGAGATAAAATACAGACTTACAATAGAGGGCAGGATGTGATAAGGGCCAAACAGTGTGTGGTCAAAGGAGAGATCTCCTTAGGTTAGGTAAGGGGGAACAAAAAGTCTCCATGAAAGATATCAAGTTAGAATTTTAAAAAATAAAGATAATAAGAAATAACAGTCATCTGCCATTTATTGACTCTATGTCAATTGCATCATATACACAATTTCATTTAATCCTTACAACAACCCTGCAAGGTAGGTGTCATCATTTCCATTTTTACAGATTAGAAAACTGAGGCTCAAAGAAGATAGATACTTGTTCAAAGTACTTGTCCAAATAATAAGTTGTGAAACCAGGATCCGAATTCAGGTCTCTCTGACTCCAAAGCCCAAGCTCTCTCCACTACACCAGTCAGCCGGAGATGAGTCAGGGGTACCATTCAGTCCAGCCAGAGAGAATAGCATAAGCAAAGGTGGAGAAGCAGGAAATCGTGGAGAAGCATTCAGGGAAGTGAGCAGGCAGGCTGGTTGAAGCACGGGGTACCTGCAAGGGAGTAGTGGTGGGGAAGTCAGGGTTAGGATGGAAAAGCAGAAGAAGACTAGAGGAGTATAAGGAATTTTACTTACTGCAGGGTAACAGACCCTAAGGGAGTCTTTGAGCAGAAAAGAGACATAACCAGAACTGGCTTTTAGGAAATCAATTCTGGTAGTTACCTTGGAAATTAGTTAGAAGAGACACCATATTAGTAGACATCAGAGGTAACCAAGCCAGAGTTGGAATGGTGGAGAGGAAGATGTCATTCAGAGGAAATTTTAAGAGGTAGAACTGACAAGACCTGATAACGGTCTGTTCTGTCAACCTCTGGGACCAGAGCCTAAACTCAGGCTACAGTATCATAGCTTCTTCCTATTATCAGTAGACACTTAGTAGCAGGGGCAGCTTTAGGTAAGGAATTGGGAAAGGGGGAAATTAGGGGATGTGGTTAGGCTCTTGGGAAAAATGGGATGGGTATATGATTAGTAGCCACAAAGCAGATGGGGTGGGGTTAGTGACTATATCAGGCTGGGAATGGAGAAGACAGGGTGTAGAAAAAGGCTAACGATAGTACTGATGATGGTGGTAAAAAATACATATGTCACTAGTTACTGGATCAGGCTGGGGGAAGGGGAGGAGTGATTATATGGACAGTGACTAGGGGAATGACAGAGTGAGGTCAGAGGCCACGTCAGGGCCACAGGGGGTTGTGGTCAGTGGCTAAATTAGGCTAGACTAAGTGTGGGGGATTGAAGGAACATTGTCAGGTTCTAAGTAAAGCTGAAGTTGGGGAGGGGTGTGGTCAAGGGAGGTGAATGGCTGGGTCTGCCTGAGTAGGGGATAGTGCTGTGGTTAGTGGCTGGGTCAAGCTGGGAGTAAAATGGGGGTGTGGTCAGTGGCCTGGCTGGGCGTGGGATCAGCAAGACCCAGTTTCCTCTTTGGGTCTCATTTCCTCTTTTCTTTGGGGAGTGGGGGAAGGGGATCTATAACTCGATCAAGAAATTAAAAGAGGTTTAGAACTAGGGTATGGCACATAGTAGGCGCTGGTAGTATGGTACTCAGCAGAAGACCAGATAGTAGTATGCAGGTATTTGAATGGGTGAAAATGGTAGGACAGTGTTTGAAGATGAGGGAAAGCTCAGATTTGGATCAAGGTAATTAAGGTAGGATGTATGAATTAAGGGGTGGAAGAGGCAAAAATGAGATAATATGAAGGGGGTATTCATAGGATAATATGAAGATGAACAGCATAGAAGAGTTAAAGGTCTAGAGAGCATTCAATAAGGGGGAAGGCAGGAAGCGTGTGAAATGCACAGTCAGGGAAGAGAATTGGAGAGCAGGGCTTAATATCTAGAGAATAAAGGAAGTGGGAGGTAGTGGGGCTAAACTTTCAGGGGATTCAGTCATCCCCTGCTCCCATGTTAACAGTGTTTCCTTGGTTAGCTTCCCTCTTACTAACCAGTCTCCTCTTCCCTAGGCAGTCCCCCACTTATGCAGGCCCTGTACATCTCTTGGGTTCCTGTCCATATCCTACCTCCCATTTCATAAACAACATAGTCTAGAATACCTGCCTTTTTAGTGGCCATAGCAAAACCCTCAGGCTTAGTGAAATAAAAAAGCTGAATTCCAGATGCCTGCAATTCTAGCTGAAGTTGAGAACCTGAAATTAGCCATCTGACTACTCAAGAAACCTCCCAACAAAACAAAATTTACCTACTGCCAACCTTTCAAATTTTACCTGCTCAAGGTCAGCTATGCTGAACTCAGTAACTCTAATCCCTAGAGTTACTCCTAATTCCTAACATTAACCCTGACTTAATTTGTTTCCTGATTCCCATTACTGGCTTTGACACTCATCCATTTCCTAGCAGAGACCCATATCCAATTTCTGATCCCTAAGTTTTACCTTTAGCACCAAATTCCCTGGCTTTAACCCTTAAATGCTGAACCTAAGCCTAAAGTTCATTTGGAACTTCATTTCCTAACTCACTCTTTCACTATTCATCCTGAATACTGACCATGCCAACATTCTTTAATCCCTAAAACAGACTTTTAACCTAATTCCTGTTGTTGACCCTTAACCTGACCCTGAACTCTAATTTTGACTTATGCTGGCCATCCCAGAAAACAAAACAACGACCATAATCTAAATCTTACCCTCACAAAACGAACCTGACTCAATAACAACTCTCAACCCCGCTTTACAACTCCTAAAGCGACCCCCGAGTCCTAACTCAACTCCACCTAATTCCAAACCCACCCAAAGTTCCTACTACCCACACGCCCGCTATCTGCAAACGCCAAAGCACACCCCCGCCCTGCGCCTCACCGGCACCCCACTCCTCCCCCTCCCCCAAACCTATGCCAGGCAGAAGACTGCTCCCTGGAAGGGCCTGTCTCCAGCAAGACGCCCTACTTCACTCGGAGCCCAAGCCGAGGCACACTGGACGCTGACCTTTCCAACAGGACCCGAGCAGGACACTGAGGAGAGTCGGGGGGCCCCGCCCGTCGCCCTAGTCGGGCCCGCGGCCCCACCCCGGGGCTCGAGCTCCGCCCGGCCCGGCCTACCTTCGCTGCCCGGCTCCGTGCCCGCCCGCCGGCCCGCTAACCCGCTCCTTTTCGGGTCTCTCCCGGGCTCCGGCCTCGCCCTCCCTCGACACTCTTTCGGCCACTTCCGTCCCCGGAACGTCCCCCACCGCGGGCGGCGCCCTGGGCTCACACTCTATGGTCGCGGGGACGGCAGGAAGTTACTCTGGCCTCCGCTCTCGATGTTCGGGAGCCGGCCGAAGACCAGCCGGAAGCGAGGGTGCGGCGCAAACCGGAGACGACGCCCGAACGCCGCCCGAGTTCCCTTTTAGACTCTTAATTCTTCCTTTTTCTAGCTTGAGGCAAAGGCGGAGCCGGCTCCCCAGAATCTCCGCCCCCAGGGTGTGAGTAGGCAGCGGGGACGTCCCTTATATTTGCATAGGCCCCAGGACGTGGCGCGGTCCCGAAGCCACTTCCGAGTTGGAGGGAACTGCAGGTCCCAAAATGCCGTGGGGCCGAGTGCGTCACTTTTGTTGCGTTTGAAGCTGTGGAGCATTGAGTCTGAGAGGCGGGTCCGGCTTGAGAGCGACCGCGGCCCTCAGAGGCGAAGCCCGGCGGAAGAGGGGCAGTGACAGGTGGGGGAGCCCGACAGTTAGACTGAGGGTCGTACCTGGGCCTCGGGGCTAGGAGTCCGGCGGAGGGGTAAACCCTGTGCTTCTGTCCATCCTGTCCGTAAATGTCCCAAATGGAGCTGGCGTTGGACCCCGATGACCAGGCCCTGCTGGACTTCCTGCTAGAGGAAAGCGGAGACTTGTGGACCGCGCCTGATGAGGCGGTGGAGGCGCTACTGCCCTGGGACCTGCCGCTTTCTGAGGTGGGTGGGGGTTCTGATTGGTGGGGGGCGTGGGACGTCCATGAGGCCGGGATGGTGGTAAGTCAAGGCCTGTTGATTTGAACCCTGTCCAGGGGCCGAGCGACGGGGAGGTAGAGGATTTGCTGAGCTCACTGCTGAGTCCCCCCAGCATCGTCGAACGTCCTCAGCTTTTTCAACCCCTGCTCTGTCCACCATGATCACACGTACTCCCTCCCACAGGAACATGACTCCACGGATCTAGGTGGGTCTGAAATAAGCGAAGTTCGCGGAGAGGAGTGGGTTCATGACCCCGACTATTCATACCTTCCTTTTGCAGGCAGCGAGAGGTATGGAAAACTGGGGGCCCAGATGACTCCACTACGAGTGGAGGAGCCGCTGGAGCAAGTACGTGACTTGATTTTCAGGAAGATTTTTCTCAAGTTGCTCTGATGGGGGCAGGATTCCCCATTCGCTGACATCCGCTTGCTACTCTGCTGCGTTGTGAGTTGTGACCGCTAGGACACTGCTAGAATGATACTGACAGATGAGAAGAGGGTGCTGGAGAAGGATGGGTTTACTCTGCCTGGGACACTTCCTCTCACTAAGGTAAGGCTCCCATTGGTGAAACAAAGGCTGAGGAGGGATTGTGAATCTCAAGTAGGCCAGTTCTGTTAATTTTATATCAATAACTTGAAGGACAGAGGTGACAAATTTAGCAAATTCATTGCTAATAGAAAGTTGGGGCAGGTATTTAATATGCTAGATGCAAGGGTGGATCCTGGTTTTATGGGGCTTATACAAATTCTGATGTTCTCCTAAAAGAGAACATCAGATTCCAAAGTTATGAATTCAAAGTTATCAGTGCAACATTAATATAAGGCCTGAGAAAGGACTGTGCAAATGATGGGCCCTGATACTTCACTGGCTTCATGGTAATCCACCTCTTGCTGAATGGTAGAATTATTTTAGAAAACTCAACAGGGCTGGACTAAAACAGTGCAACAAGAATAAATGCAAAATCCTGAGATTTAAACTTCAATCAAGGAGTGGCAACTTCACAAAGTATTTTGATACTATAATGAAATCAATGTTTATTGACACATTACAGACATTTTTTTTTTGAGACAGAGTCTCATAGTGTCACCCTCGGTAGAGTGCTATGGTGTCACAGCTCACAGCAACCTCAAATTCTTGGGCTTAAGCAATTCTCTTGCCTCAGCCTCCCGAGTAACTGGGACTACAGGTGCCCGTCACAACATCCAGCTAAGATTATAGGAATTTTAATCTGTTAAATGTCCAAGATGAGTCAGCACTTGTGAATATGGCTACTGGGAAAGTGAATGGGATATGGAAGCCTGTGGCAATAGAGGAATTGCCTTTAGAAGTCAGTGACTATCTTACTCTCCTTTATACTGGCCAGATCCCATCTTAGTTTTGAGTCCTTATCTTTAACCGAGATTAAGAGGATGCAGTCTATCCTGAGGACAGAAAATTTTAATTTTTTTCGCTTTTTTAAACTCTGACAAAACATCAAGTGCCTTAAAATAGCTAAACTGTTTAGTCCCATGAATAGACTTATGAGGAGGCAGATAATTCAGAATAAGGAAGATTTTTCTTTTCTTTTTGAGACAGAGTTTTACTATATCACCCTCGGTAGAGTGCCTTGGCGCACAGCTCACAGCAACCTCCAGCTCTTGGGCTTAGGGGATTCTCTTGGCTCAGCCTCCTGAGTAGCTGGGACTACAGGCGCCCGCCATAACGCCCGGCTATTTTTTTTGTTGGTTTGGCTAGGGCTGGGTTCGAACCTACCACCCTCGGTATATGGGGCTGGCACCCTATTCACTGAGCCACAGGCACCACCCAGATTTTTCTTTTTTAATTAATAATATTGTTGAAAGTGGTCTGGTGTGTGAGGGTGTTAACACCTGGTCCTTGGAAGCATCCAGACAGAAGTTGAATACCTGTTGGCCCAGAAAGCTTTTGAAGAGTCCTGCATTGTGAAGAGGATTGGACTTGCTTGCCTTTCAACTTCTTGGTGTAAGTCCTCTGATGGTATCCCCTTTCCTTATCTTTTCTTAGATGGAAGAACAACTTCTGAAACGAGTGTGGAGGAAGATTCGGAACAAAAAGTCTGCTCAAGAGAGCCGCAGAAGAACAAGGTGTATGTTGGGGGTTTAGAGAGCAGGTAAAAAAGGGAGGACTTGGGCAGGGGCAATAGAAAAAGTTGGGAGTATTAGGTTTTTAGGAGAGGATAGAAGGCATAACTCCAGATCCTTGTTATTTCCCCCAGAGTCTTGAAATGCACAGCCTGGAATCTAGAGCTTCAGAACAGAATACAAGTCCTGCAGGAACAGAATTTGTAAGCAACCCTCTAAACCATTCCTTTCCTATCCATCCCCCCACCTGTCTGATGCTTTCTTATTGCTTCCTGTGCTATACACTTGGCTTCTAACTAGGCAGCTCCCAAATGCCAGTTCTAGTGCTGGGCCTTTATTAGGTCTGATTCTAAGAAGCTCACAGGCACAGGGAATAAGTAGCTAAAGATAAGCACCAAGAAAGAGAAAAGGAGAGTAAGAAAGATCATGTGAGGTGGGTAGTATTTGATAGTAGTTGGAATCCTAGGGGATGGGATTTGGTGGGGAAAGCATTCCAGGCAGAAAGAACACAACCTGTCTTGTTTGGTTGGAACTCTCATACAGATGAATTAGGCAAGAAGGTAGAAAATATAAAGAATGCCTGTGAGGGTCAAGTGTGTGGCTGATTGGGCGATGGAGAACTATTGAGGATATTTGCCAATGATTGTGTAAGTCAGAGGAGAAAAGCTTTCTGGTTTTTTTTTTTTTTTTTTTTTTTTTTGAGAAAGAGTCTCAAGCTGTTGCCCTAGGTAGAGTGCCGTGGCATCACAGCTCACAGCAACCTCCATTCCTGGGCTTAAGTGATTCTCTTGCCTCAGCCTCCCAAGAAGCTGGGACTACAGGCGCCCACCACAATGCCTGTTTTTTGGTTGTAGTTGTCACTGTTGTTTGGCAGGCCTGGGTTGGATTCGAACCCACCAGGTGTATATGGCTGACACCTTAGCTGCTTGAACTACAGGCGCTGAGCCTTTGTTTGCTTTTTTGTTTTAATGAGGAACTTTAGGCATTTTGTCCAGAGGAAGAAGTCATTTGCAAAAATAGGATGAAAATTAGAGCGACTCCAGGGCAGAAATGGTGGAGGTGTCCTTAACAGGAGAGTTTTGTGTCTTGGGGTGCCAGGCCAGGGTGTGCTTACCACTGTTCCCTCTCTTCCTCTAGGTTTCTTCTAGGTCAGTTGAGGAAACTACAGGCTATGGTGACTGAGATGTCCAACAGAACCAGCAGC
This sequence comes from Loris lydekkerianus, assembly GCA_963574355.1. Taxonomy (NCBI): domain Eukaryota; kingdom Metazoa; phylum Chordata; class Mammalia; order Primates; family Lorisidae; genus Loris; species Loris lydekkerianus. The sequence goes on from CAUYPK010143838.1 coordinate 78,687, forward strand.
AGCAGCAGCACTTGTATCTTGGTGAGGATGGCAATGAGAAGACTCTTTTTCTCAGGCAGTGGGTATAGGGTTGCAATCCAGAGCTCTTCTCCATCTCCTTTTCCTTGTATTTTAGGTCTTGCTACTCTCCTTCTGCCTCCTCCTCATACCTGCTATGTACTCCTCTGACACAAGGGGGAGCCTGCCAGCTAAGCACAGAGGTAAGAAGTTCAAGAATCTCTAAGACCAGGGCTAGGGGAAAGGCCTGGGCTGGCCTCTCAAGATTCTTTGTCTCTCAGTGTTGTCCTGCCAGCTTTGTGCCATTCCCGGTGAGGATGCTCACCAGCTGGAGCTGCCTGCCCTGCAGTCAGAGGTGCCAAAGGACAGCAAAAACCAGTGGCTTAACAGCTCAGGCCATATACTTCATGCCCCTGACAATTCTTCCTGCCTCCTGTACTACATGCTGCAGGAGCCTAATGCAGAGCCTCCCCTGAAGTGGCCATTCCTTGACCTCTTCTCAGGGCCCCCTCACCCAAGTCCCATCCTTTCCTTGCAGGCAAATCTTACAAGAAAGGAGGGATGGTTCCCTACCCATAACCCCTCTTCTGTGATCCTGCAGAGCAGATACTCAAGCTAGATGTGAGGATATGGAAGGAATGCAGCAAGAGCATTTTTGTGTCCAAAAAAAGGGAGTGAGAGAGAGCTGGCCTCAGCTCCTGTGCCGTTAGGAAACCTGAGGGCTCAAACACACCACACTTAATTGGCTTTCTGGGTCATTTATTTGTACCCATGTTATCTGTCACACCATGAATGGGTCTGGGGAAATGGACTGACCACCCTGAACATTTCATGCACTGAGGGAAGAGGTGAGGAAGGAAATAAATAAGTGATACCTGGGTCACCCTCAACCCCCTTTTACTGGCATAGTTGGGTGGGGAGAAGGGAAGGGGGTCTGATTGTCCTGATGGCTCAGGGCTGCAGGAGGCTTGGTGGGGGGAGTGGCTGGAGGGGAGTAAAGGCCAGACTAGAGGCTAGGCTGTTAGTGCTTCTATTTCACAGTTCAGAGGGCTCACTCTGGGCTCAAGTTTGCCATGGCTTCCTTTGGTCCAAATGTAGGCCCTGTGCCTTGTTTGACTATTGGCCTAGAGGCCTTTTTGTACTGCTGCTGTTGTAGGGCCAGCTGCATGGCCCAGATGCTCAGTGGCCGCATGTAGGCCAGTGAGCGGAATACCCGCTGCTGGCAGTATGCCTCTGGTGTCTGGAAGGCCAGACCTAGGCGCTCCCACACGGTACGGTAGCAGCCTTCAGCAGTCCGGAAGCCCTCCCAAGTCAGACCCTGTGGAGAGAGATGGCAGTTATATATACAACTTGGCCCCCCTAAATAGCCACTTCAGCTGGATAGATGGAAACAGTAGAGACCGTGCCCTCAGGAAGCTCCTCAATTATCTGAAGAAACCTGAAGGCAGGAGCTGGAATGCATACCAGGGGAAGTGGGAGGCTTTATGCATGGATAAGATGGCCCTGGTTATGCCTTGAAGAAGTCTGTTTGGTGGTTAAAGAAGTTTTCTGGGCCAAGGTGCAGATGGGGAAGCAAGTACATTACCTCTTGGATCATGGTGGCTGCTAGCCCATAGACCACACCCACCCAGACTTCATCAGACTGTACACTGGATCTGTCAGGGACGCCATGGGGCTGCATCCCATTCACAGCCCCCATGGCTCCTCCTGCAAAGGCCTGGACATTGAGCTCATAGATAGTTTGGAGGGCGCGGACCACATGTTGGGTAGGAAACACCTGGAGGGGAAAGGGGCAGGTACATCATGTCTTACACTTGCTTCCCACCTCCAAGGAAATCCAACCTTTCTCTCTAGCTCCTTCTAGTCTCTCTTACCTCAGTGTCTCCTTCTCCTAGGCCACAAGCCTTCAGGAACCACTGTCCAGCACATTGGTCAGACATGACACTACGAGACTGAGGCTGAGAGCTGCTATCATAGTTGTAATAGCGGCCTGGAGCAGAAGAAGGGCAAAGTAAAACTCCTGGTGCCCCCACAGCTGCCTTAAGACTCTTTAGGTTCCTCCAACTCACCATTCCATAGCAGTCTCTCATAGGCTTCTTGGCCCCGGCTAAGGATGGAAGAAAACTTGTCCTGTACATTCTGTGCCCCACACAAAGCAGCCATCTGAACCATCACAGCCACAGCTGCCAGCCACAGCCCTCCACAGTAAGCACTGGTCAGAGACATTGGTTAGGTGTCAGACTGGCAGCTCCAGCCGCTCCCATGCAATATAACAGACGATGGGTCATTCTTTCCTGAGCCCTACCAATCTCTTGGTAGGCCCAATTCCCCACCTTAGGCCTCCTGGAAACCCCTACCCTCCAACCTGGGGCCTGTGGTGACCCATCCATCATAGGTCTGGTCTGCATAGCCTCCATTCTCAATCAGTCCATCATGGTCCTTATCAAACTTCATTTCAGACTCCATCACAGCCTAGAGAGGGACAAAGATAATGCTGACGATCTAGGTACCAAGGAAAGACAGCAGCCAACTGGGCTGTCTCCAAACACCATCCATGCCTCTGCACACACATCCTTACTAGACACACAGGCCACATGTCCTTCAGGAAGCCTTGGTCACCCGTCAGGTAATAGTCCCGATAAACCTGCAGCACGAACTTCAGGTTCAGGTCCTTCCAGTCAGCAGTATCATGGATCAAATATGCATTGACCCGGAGCCATGGCTCATCATCTGTGGGAGGGAAGGGGACCTGGTTCATTTGTATTGGTGGACAGGGTAGATGGTGCAGAAGATGAAGGAGGGAAGCTGACCTTGGGTGGAGTTACCTGGGTCTCCAATGTCATGAGGGATGACATTCCTCCTTTTTACAGGTGCTACCACCCCATTCATCAGGTACCGTCGCCGTGTCAGGTCCTCCCTGAGAGTGGCTAGAGCTAAGGGAGCATAGACACGAGAAGAAGGGAATGGGCAGACATGGGGTGGGGCACAGAGCCTTGTGTGTGGGACCTCGGGGAAACAAATTAAGTAGGATGCAGATTGGAGGGAAAGGGGAGGAAGAGACAATCAGAGGGTCCACAAAGGTTCAGGGGTAGGTAAGAGGGCAGATGTAGCACAAAAGGGAACCTCACCCATGTCATACTGTAGGCTGAGCTCGAGTTTAGGCCAGAGCATGATGAGGGCAAAGGAAGCATAAAAGTGGACGTCATATGTATTGTACATGCGATACTCCTGGCCTAGAGGAATGAAAGAGGCACACTGTTGCTACAATTCCTTCTCTTTTATAGCCCCTCCCTAGTTTGTCTCTAGAGTTGGGAGGTGGAACATTGTTACCAGTCCACACCCACCACTTACGCCCTCAATCCCAACCAATATACTGGGGTAGGCAAAATCCATCATCCTGCACTGTGGTAAGGCACTAACTGCCGCAGGCCAACAGCAGCCCATACCCTCAAGGTAGCCAAATCGACCATAGTCTTGTAGGATGGGGCGGAGCTGATGCATGCCCCCTCCCAGCTCTTCTGATATAGAGTCCTCACGAACTTCCAGCCATACGGTGCCTCCATCAGCCAGGAAGTACAGTTCATTGAACAATGCAGATTTATACCATGCAGGCAAGGATCTGGGGAGTCAGGAGGGAACGGTGTAATGAATGTGGACCTCCAAGGATAGAGAGGATCCTAGGGTTCAGTAGAGTGGGAGCACCAAGTGAATCTATTGACTTTGGTAGGTGGAAGAGTGATTTAAGGAGTCCTTGGGAGAAAAGCAAGAGATGGGTCCCATTGGCACCTGTCGTCCAATACTGGGCTCTGCCAAGCTGATATCCTCTCTTCCCACTCTGCGTATCGGCACAGTGCATAGTGGCTGAGGACAGGTGCTGCATTACCATCCTGGCCAAAGAACCTTGTGTACCGCCTGGGGTGGGAAGAAAGGGGAAGGATAAAGAATGTAAGCTCCAGGACAGCCTGGGTGCCCTGGTGTAAGCCCCAATGCCTGGGATTCTGATACTTTCTTGGTCCTCTTACCTATAATGGACTTGGCCCTTAGCTCCAAACATGATCCTTGGCATGTCCCAAGCCAGTGAAAACTCTAGGCGACACTGACCTCGAGGTGGCAGCTTGCCTGAAACGCATACAGCTCCAGCAACACCTACTCCTTTCTGTGAGGGGGTGCTTTGGCCTGAAAGATGTACAAGAGGAATCAGCACAGGCCCCCGTTTCAACCCCAGGGACAGGGATCCCTAACATGGGAACAAAACCTATTTATTACCAGGCTTCCCACCCTTGGTCCCAAGTCAGGGATAATCTCTCTTCCCACCATCTCCCTGGCAGACCCCCCATCACCAGTGGGTGAGTCCAGCTGTCCATCCTGAAGTAGATCCTGCCACACCTGCTGCCCAGTGCTGTCAGGGTCAAAGGCTGTGATGTGGGTTACCGTGGTATCTGCCTGTTGAGGGGCCAAAGATTCTGTGAGAGCAAGCTCCACAGTACACTGGATTCTGACTAGGCCTCCAGCTCCTCTTAAATACTCTCACATCTAGTTCCAGAGACTTAAGGGATGTGATGAGGGTAGGACTTAGAAGTTAAAGAAATGAAGAGACCATGATGGGGTCGAGATGGATTCAGGGGTCAGGCTGAGGGTAGCTGTTAGGCACTAAGGTTTGGGGCAGGCTCTTCCATTACCGTGAGTCGTGCACCCACAGCCATTGTGTAGGGATTTGGAAGGGTTGGATGATGTAGCAGCAGTCCTTGTACAGTCTCCCCATCACACTCCAGACAGAAGGGCTCATTCCACAACCCCCCTGGGGCATCATCTCCACCTCCAAGTCCATTCCGCATGGAGAACATGATGGACACATCCAGAGCTTCATCCCCTTCATTTTCCACATCCCACACAAAGACTCCTACAGGCAGGCTGCTGTCCTGGGGACAAAAGGACAAGAGGAAACAGCACAGTCCCCTGATTGGACTCAGATGGATCCAGTATAGTCCCTCCTGGCCCCACTCCCTAGAATCAGTCCTGGATATAGAGAATCCTACTCAAATACTCCCCAACATACTCTTCCGTCTTCTACTTTCATGTTCCTAAGTCCCTAGGAAAGGGGCCATAGAAGCCAAGTGGGTGGTGGTCCTGGGAAGCCAGTGTGATGTTTATGTTCCCAACCTCTTCCCTTTCATAGGTCATGCAATTTTCAACAGAGACAAATCCCAAGAAAGGGAGGGCCATGGAGGACAGTGGAAGAAACAGAAGTTGGCCTCACCTGGTAGTCGTGAGGCAAGATTGGTGTGATCTGGCGGCAGGTGAGGGTGACATTCTGGCCAGGAAGCTGATAGACATTCCAGGCTCGGGGATAGAGAGCATGGTAGAAAGCAAAGTATCCACACAGGCCCCAGTTCCAGCTGCGCAGGACACTTGGGCATTCCAGGGACAAGACTTGCTGGTAAATAGTCTGACCTTCCCGACGCAGGCACACTGTGAACTTAGTTAAGAGGGGATATAGGCTGGAATGGGGAAATCTGCAGGCACCGCAAACTACCGTATATACTCGAGTATAAGCAGAGTTTTTCACACAAATTTTGTGCCGGAAAAAAACTCGGCTTATACTCGAGTATATACGGTAAGTCTCCATCATTTCAAAGCAGTTCCTGCCCTTCCAGAACCTACAATTTACCAGCACACCACCAGCATCAAGTCATACTCCAGGTTCAGTGGCACCACCAACTCTTGCTGCCTCCCCACCATCTGCCTCCGAGGCTTTCTCTCCCTTCTCTACTACTGTGGCCTTAGCATCCTAATCTAGGACCACACAATCTCTGCTTTTCCTTTGCCCTTCCTCATCTGGGTATAAGAATGATCTTTTTTTATCGATGGATCAAAATATGTCAGTTTCTGCTTTTAATGTTTTGGTGACTCCCCATGGCCTTTAGCCTAAATTCTAAATTCTTAACTGGCTTTCAAGGTCTTTTTTGATCTGGCCTCTCCCTGCCCATCAGATTCATTACCTGGTCAACCACCTATATTTTGCTCATATAAAATATTCATTGTTCATTGAGCATACTAGGTTCTCTCCCCCATGTCTTTGCTCCTTATTCTCCATCTGATGAAACACCTCATCCTTCCAGGTCTAGGTCAAATGCCATCTCTTCCTCCTCCTCCTCCAGCCGTGAGTTATTATATGTCTTCCTACTTCTTTATTCTAGCATTTGCTGTATTATGTTTTAACCTATTTATTTACCATTCTATTTCCCTGACTGCCCTTTTAAGGGTAGAGAGGCTTTTAGTTCATTAATGTATCCCTCTTCAGAGTTGGTGTGTGTGAAGGGAATGAGCAAAGTTTGCAACACTGTTCCTTTTGTTCAGTACACTATCCATCCCTCTCATTTTGGCACTGATGTGGTCTCAACAGTCTGTTTCCTTTAAATCTTATTTCCTCAGTAAAAGTTTAAGCTCCTCGAGGGCAGGAGTTTTAAGGGTTTAAGGAGTTTAAGTTTATTTCTTCCTTTAGTTCAAACTCTGCCTGAAATTTTCACTATATCCAGTCAGCCCTCTGTATCTATGGGTTCTGCATCTATGGATTCAACCAACCAACTGTAGATTGAAATACTCAGAGGAAAAAAACTGTGTACTGAACATGCATAGACTTTTTTCTGGCATAGTATAACAACTATTTACTACCAACTATTTATTAAGTAATCTAGAGATAATTTGAAGTATATGAGAGGATGTGTGTAAGTCATTTGCAAACACTATGCCATTTTCTATCAGAGACTGAGCATCCTTGGATTTTGGAATCAGTGGAAGGCCATGGATCCAAACCCTCACAGATACCAAGGGACAACTATATAGTATAATTTTTCATTTTGTCAGAACAGTGCATAATGGTTAAGACAATAGGCTTTTCATCACAGAGAAAACAGATTCTGAATCCCAACCTTTCCATTTACCAATTATGTGACCCTGGGCATGTTATTAAACCTCTTGGATCTTAGTTTCCTCATCTGTAAAATGAGAGCAGTGATGGTACTTGCCCTTGTAGGATTTTTTTAAATATTTTTTTTTTGGTACTTGCCCTTGTAGTATTTTTTTTTTTTTTTTTTTTTTTTGAGACAGAGTCTCAGTATGTCACCCTCTGTAGCTCACAGCAACCTCACTATCAAGAATAGAGTATAGGCTCGGCACTTGTGGGGCACCAGCCACATACACTGAGGCGGGCCGGTTTGAACCTGGCCCGGGCCAGCTAGATAACAATGACAACTGCAACAAAAAATAACCAGGTATTGTGGTGGGTGCCGGCAGTCCCAGCTACTTGGGAGGCTAAGGCAAGAGAATTACTTAAGCCTAAAAGTTGGAGGTTGCTGTGAGCTGTGATGCGATAGCACTCTACAGAGGGTGACATTGAGACTCTTGTCTCAAAATCCCCCCCCAAAACAAAAACAAACAACAAAAAAACCCAAAAACACCCAGCACAGTGTCTAGCACATGTTAAACATACAATAATTACTTTTAATTGTAGAGTCATGATTCTGGAAGCCATTCCCTTCAGGATACCTAAGGGATGATGCAAAGAATGATCTTGGAGCATTGGGCAGGGCCAATAAACCTGAAGGGCATTGTCATTAATTGGACTTAAGATCTGATACTTATTTCTCCTTTGAAGATGAGCTAAAAGGAGGCATCCCTTAGGCAGGAAAGAGGAACCTGGTAGACAACTCAAAGGGGGAGGTCCTCAGAGAGATGTAATGAAAGGGAGGCCACATACCTCTGGCACTATAAGACCTAGATGTGATGTAGTGTGAGGAGAAAAAGAAAAGCTTCAGAAAAGGGAAGAAGATTAAGACCTATGAAAATAGGGGAGGAGCTTTTTAGGCCCTGAGCCAGAGAGACCTCCAGAGGAGTGATCAGTACAGGAGCTGACCTTTGGGTGAGGGTTCCCAAATCAGTGAGGAGTGGTTGTACTACATATCTTTCCCCCCCACAAATTTGTAGACTTTTGGTTTTATTTTCCTTTCTAGTCCTACCAAATGTTCTTTTTTTAAGACAGAGTCTCACTTTGTCACCCTCAGTATAGTGCCATGGCATCATAGCTCATAGCAACTGCAAGCTCTTGGGCTCAAGCAATCCTCTTGCCTCAGCCTCCTAAGTAGCTTGGACTATAGACAATTAGCTATTTTTAGAGAAGGGGTCTCACTCTTGCTCAAACTGGTCTCAAACTCCTGAGCTCAGGCAATCCACCTGCCTCAGCCTCCTAGAGTGCTAGGATTATAGCCATGAGCCATAGCACTTGGCCCTCAAATATTCTTTCAGCCAGGATAAGTGATCTGGGAATTCTCTGCACTCCCTGTGGCTGGAGACTGGCTCAACTAGTAGTTGGGTAGTGAGGCAGGCAGGAAGCATTTTCTGGAGAAACGTCAAGGCTGTTTACTCTTTCAAGGAACATATGCTCTGTGGTGTCTTATTCCTATAGTACATCCTAGCACAAGACTGGCACACAAAATGCATCCTGACAGTGCTTATTGGATTGACTCATATACTCATCTAATGGCCACACCTGCACTAGCCAAGGGGTCCTTCTTGGCCCGGGATGGCACTGTCCTGGGCCTTCCTACCACCTGGCTCTTACTTGGTCAGCGATAACTGTCCGGTGCTGATACATTCCAGGATTAAGCTGCCAACGACAGAACTGGCCTCTCCAGCCGCGGGTGATAGTGCCTCCCCCAATGCCACCCAAGGGACAACCTAGAGAGAGAATGAGTATAGTTAGTGGGGTATAGAGAGAGGAAACCAAGCCCAGTTCTCTCTTTCCAGACTAAAGATTGGTTCCTCTAAAAACCTAGGGGATAGAGCAGTGCAGTTTGCATAAGCTAGAAGTCAGCCTAACTCTGTGATAGACTCAGAGGTGACATCCTCTCTGAGCAGGGAAGAACTGGGGTGAGTCTTACCATAGATCTGTCTCAGGGGTACACAGTTGATCATATCAATGAAAGGGGCCTTCTTTTCCACCTGGGTCTTTCGGTACCACCACTGCAAGTACCTGAGGAGCAAGAGGCAGGGTGAGTGCAAGGGGGTGGGTGGGCAGTGCCTCACAGGCTATAGTCGCCTGCCTCTCTCTGGACACCCAGCCCTGCCCTCCCATTAAATGTTTCAAGGACCCATTACCTTTGCATCCAAACCTCTTAATTTCTCTATAATTCAAGTTTTCTTCATCTTTCTACTTGCCCCAGCTCAAGAGAAGGACTGCTTTTCTTTCTCTTCTTTACTGTCCTCAGAAGAGGCTTTTGATCTTTTTCTTACCTAACTTTGCTATCACTGCTTTGGTTCAAACCTCGGGAACTTTTGTCTGAAGTGTTGAAAGGTCCATTTATGGTTTCCTGGCCTACATCCTCTACTCCCACTTCTCACTCCCCAAATGATGGGCACAGACTACTGGGGATAACTTTCTTCTTTTTCTTTTTTTTTTTGAGACAGTCTCACTCTGTTGCCCATGTTAGAGTGCCATGGCCTCAGTGTAGGTCACAGCAACTTCTGTGCTCAAGTGATCCTCCTGCCTCAGTTTCCTGAGTAACTGGGACTACAGGTGCCTACTGCAATGCCTGGCTAATTTTTTCTAATTTTATTAGAAATGGGGTCTCATTCTTGCTCATTGCGGTCTCAAACTCCTGACCTCAAGGAATCCTCCTGCCTCAGAATCCCAGAGTGCTAAGATTACTGGTGTGATTCACTTTGCCTGGCCTAATTATGTTCTTTTTAAAGTAATTATTTTTCTTCTTGATTATGAAAGGTGAAAATTTGGAGATTATACCAGGTAGAAGGGGGGGGAAAGTCATTCCATCAATAGACAACCTGTGTTTACATTTCAGGACATTCCCTCTTAAGTTGTTTTTTTCTTTAGCTCAGCATTTAAACTATAAAATTTCTGATTTTGCTCACTTGTAACAGTCCAATAAAGACTTTAAAAATTTCAGCATTTTCATAGTCTTGCCACAGCTTTGTATCCAACAGGCATATGACCAGGGCTGTATCCAACAGTCAGATAATTCTATTTTCAAGGTTCTGACATGTGTCCCAGACTATCTTCTTATTTCCTACAAATTCTCACTCAGCATGGGTCCTCACTAAGCAACCCCTTCCCTGTGAGACTCCCTCACACTTCCACTGTCCTTACTACCCAACCATTTTGTACCCACTGTTCAATCATGCCACTTCAAAATAAGCCCTCAAGCCTCAATTTCCTCCCCTACAAAATGGAGATACCTTCTGCCCTAGTTATTTCATGGAATGGCTGAAAGATCGAATGACGTTGTAGGTAAGAAAGCCATAAAGTATAATATCTGTATCATGTGTGATTATTACTTGCACGTACACTATCTCAATTCTAAATCAGATACTGCCTTGTTATTTCAATGTTCCTCATGTGAGGCTGACATACTTTTTAAGTTCCTTGGGGAAAGAGATAGTGATAAAGACTAGTTGAATATTACCCTTAGCTCCAAGCACAGGACATAGCAGAGTCTGTAGTCAGTAAATATTTGCTGAATTCATATTTGAATGAATGGACAAACAATAGGGTATAAGAGAGATGGAAGATAAGACTGGAGCAAGGGAGGAGGAATGTGATTAAAGAATAGAACAAGACATTCTGGGAGTAGGAGGGAGGGGAGAGGGAGATCCTCTGCCTTCCCATCGTCCTCAAACAAAGGATGATGGAAAGGCAGAGAATCCTCTGCCAGTTTAGAGAAAAATGAACTCAGAAACTAGAGGCTATAAAGCAGGCGTCCTCAAACTTTTTAAACGGGGGGCCAATTCACTGTCCATCAGACCGTTGGAGGGCCAGACTATAGTTTAAAAGAAAAAACTATGAACAAATTCCTATGCACACTGCACATATCTTATTTTGAAGTAAAAAAACAAAATGGAAACAAACACAATCACACCACCTCATGTGGCCCGTGGGCTGCAGTTTGAGGACCCCTGCTATAAAGGATTGGTAGATGGAGGGAGAAATGGAGGTTGTGGCCAGGATTAGGGCAGCAAGGGAAAAGAAATGCAAGATATGAATACAGGCGGAACTATCTTCAATGAATAGATGGACTTTGACTGGAAGAGAGTAGTCGATACCAAGCTGAGGCCCAGAGAATTTGTCTTGCTGAAGCTCTTGATCAGTTCAGCTCCCTCTTAGAAGCTCTCTCACTCCCTTAATTTAGCAGCTGATCATTCCTGACCTATTTAACCTTCTCCATATTTTCAACCCCAACCCAAGAACTATCACTCAGAATTCTTCCTTGTCTTATCCCTCTTCCTACTCAGTGCAGGACCTCATCCCATGCCAAAAGCCCTGTGTCAGTAATCCCCACCCTATCCTGGTATGGGGAACCAGGGTTCAGGGAGCTGAGCATAGCTTTAGGCCTCTATGACTGAGTTCATATTTAGTGGCTACGAGCCTAGGATGCCCACCTGTTCTTTTTTTTTTTTTTTTTTTGAGACAGCGCCTGAAGCTGTCACCCTGGGTAGTGCCATGGCATCACAGCTCACAGCAACCTCCAACTCCTAGGCTCAAGCAATTCTCCTGCCTCCAGCTCCCAAGTAGCTGGGACTACAGGTGCCTGCCACAATGCCTGGCTATTTTTTGGTTGCAGCCGTCATTGTTGTTTGGCAGCCCGAGCTGGATTTGAACCCGCCAGCTCAGGTGTATGTGGCTGGCACCTTAGCTGCTTGAACCACAGTCACCAAGCCCCACCTGTTCTTGATTTCATTGTCCCTACCACATGCAACTCAGTGTGCTTCTCTCTGTATTCTAGATTCTATTTTGATCCAAAGGCTTTTGGGGTCAAAGCTGGACTTGGGTCTATTTCAGAAGCAGCCTGGAGGGATGACTCTTTTTTGGTACAGGCCAACCAGAGGCACTAAGGAGCCAGATAGACAGGCAGCACCAGGCCCTTGGCACTGCCCAGGGCTGAGGTTAGTAAATGATCTCCCCACCATAGCCCCACAGTACTGACTGGGGAAGTGAAGGGTTTCCTACTTTAGAAACTGTCTGGCTGAGTTTCCCAACCTTTATACCTCCCTCCCCAGCTCTGTGTTTATTGTATAGACTGACTCAAGATGACCTCAGGGTGATGCTTTATGTCCTCATATCCACCTACTCCTGTTAAGGTCAGGCCTCCTCATGAGGTCTGGCTCATCACAAATCATTGATTTTAGTGGGATCTGAGCCCAGGATAAGCTCAGGAGATGTCTGTAATCTTCGGGGTGGGGAAGAGACTAGAACAGGCTCTGGAAGACTTACCAAGAGCTCTGGGGACACCTATGGTGGGGAGATCATTTACTAAACTCAGATCATTTACAGCCTCTCTGGGCAGAGGTTATCTTTGCTTTTAGTATCTGGAGCTGTTTATCCCGGAACAGAGTGAATGGCATTCTCTCTCGCTCTCTCTCTCTTTTTTTTTTTTTGTAGAGACAGAGTTTAACTTTATGACCCTCGGTAGAGTACCCTGGCATCACGCAGCTCACAGCAACCTCCAACTCCTGGGCTTAGGTGATTCTCTTGCCTCAGCCTCCTGAGTGGCTGAGACTACAGGCACCTGCCACAACGCCCGGCTATTTTTTGGTTGCAGTTTGGTGGGGGCCTGGTTCAGCCACCCTTGGCATATGGGGCCAGCGCCCTACTGACTGAGTTACAGGCGCTGCCCAGCATTCTCTCTTAAGGTTGAGGGAAAGCAGGCTTTTCATCTATTCTTTGGAGATAAAAGCTTGATGGATGTTGGGACTATAATACAATATGTGTCTGAATGAAGTAGAGAATGCCTCAAATGTTCAGGGAAACCTGGGGTTGAGAACCTCTCCCTCCCAAATAAAACACTGTGTCAGTGCCAGCTAGACTATCCTTTCCTACCTTGCCACAAAGTATACCTAATCCCAAAGGGCGGTCTTTGGAAAACAGAGTATGGGAGAAAGAACCTAAATGGGAAATGCTAAGTGCAGGACCAAACGTTCCTATCTTTTTGTCTGAAAAGACAAGATACTGGGAGGAAAAGAGTTGTGATCTGGTCTTATCTTCCAAAGTCCTGGGCCTAAAATATGCTGGGATAGGATCCACTTGACTGGGACAAAGAACCCACCTACTTTCCTACCCTTTCCCAGTTCCTTTTTTTTTTTTTTTTTTTGTAGGAACAGATTCTCACTCTATTGCCCTGGGTAGAGTGCGGTGGGTCACACCGTTCACAGCAAACTCCAACTCCTGGGCTTAGGCAATTCTCTTGCCTCAGCCTCCCTAGTAGCTGGGACCACAGGTGCCTGCCACAACCCCGGCCTATTTTTTGTTGCAGTTTAGTCCGGGGCCCACTTTGAACCTGCCACCCTCGGTATATGGGGCCGTCCACCCCCTGCCCCAGTTCTGCTGGAAGTCTAGAGCTGGAACAAAGTGAAGCAAATGGCATTCCAGGCAATGGGATCTACTCACCTGAAGCCCATGCCTAAATGCTTGATTATGTTGCTTAGGGAGATATCGTTAGCTTGAACGGGTTTCCTCTTCTCTGTAAACTCATGAGCCAGGCAGATGCGCCAGCCGAAAGGAGGCACCTGATACCCCCTAGCTTTACCCTCATAGGAAGCCATGAGGTGCCCAGAGTCCTCCGGATTGCAGTAGCCCGGCTCATTTTGAGGTCGGTTGTCCTTGGGGTTCTCGCAGTCGGTAACATGTACAGCCTCAGTGCCTCCAGTATCTTCAGGGCAATAAACCCGTGGACCCCCTTTGGCACAGCTGATCTGCTCCGAAGCTGGGACGCCGGTTCCCATGTTCCTTGGGACCCCACGACCTCGACCGCCCCAGGTGCTGAGCCCTGGGATACAAAGTATAAGACAGCCTAATGTAGATGCGGGGGCCGGTTATTACTAGGTGCCGTTCCGGAGGGACGGGTGATGGGGAAAGCTGAGGCAAGCTGGTGTGTATTTGTGGAGTCGAGGAGCTCTCGCTTCGGCGTCGCTGGCGACAGCAATGAACCCTCCTTCGGCTCCCCTTCTGTAGTCTTCCTAGGTTCTGGGCGGGAAGGGTCGGACCTCGACGTCATTGGGCCGCAGGGATTAGCTGGCCCAGCCAAAGTGCTACTGGGCCCGCGGAGAGGGGAGGAGCCGCAGGACCAGCCGGCAAGGCAGCATCTCCCCCGGGACCGGCCCACCAGACACCGCCCAGGGGACCTCGCGGCGGCCTTGGCCGGGTCCCCGGGCCGCGGCACCAGGAGGCCCCCCAGGGTTGGGGGCCGGATCCCGCCGGCTGGTGTCAGCGACAGGGCCTGCGCCCAGGTGCCAGCCCGTGGGAAGGTGACCCAAGACAACGGGCAGTCCCGAGCCTTTCCGGTCCAGCCAGACCGGCGCTTCCGGCCGGAAGGGGCTCTGGAGAGGGGTGGGGACCGAAGGGAAGTCCCGCCTCCGTCGCACAGCCTCCGCCTCCGCGCAGCCACGCACCAAGCCGGGTCCCGGAGGGGCGGGCAGGTGAGGGCCTCGATCTGCTGATCCCCCGGGTTGGACTGTGCCAGGTGAAGGGCTACCGTAGTCTTGGGCTGGGACGTGGTGCCTTGCGGGAAGAGGACGCAGAGGCCAGCCTGGGAGCTCCGGGGACAGTGGGTGTGACTCCTCGCTGAGGGGGCAGGGGTCTGGGCCTCCCCCAGGTGGGGTTGAGTCAGGGAGGGATGTCCACTGCCAGCTCCGCGTATCCAGCCGTTTTCCTCTGGCACAGTGGTGCTGACCGCCCCTCTCCTCAGTCCTCACTGCTAAGTGGCTTGCCTCAGACACCACTCACTGCCATGGTGTTGACCGCCTATCCCCTCTTGTTTCCTTATAGATCTGATTCCTGAGCTGCCATGATTGAAGTGGTAGCAGAGCTGAGCCGGGGTCCTGTATTTCTGGCGGGGGAGTCTCTGGAGTGTGTGGTGACCGTCACCAACCCTCTTCCTCCCACAGCTACTTCTGCATCCAGGTAGGGATGCTGGTACTGAAGGCACTAGCCCTTCTGGGAGTAAGCCTGGTATCTCTGATGCAACAGCCCCTATTGTCCTGTAGCTACCCCATCACCTTCTTGCTCATTGTACCCACATTGAAGGAGATGGCAATTTAACAGAGGATATGGATGACATAGCTGTTCATGCTCCTCTCCCCACCCCCATTCCTCTTTTTACGCATAGTCTACTTCTCTGTTTAATGGTTTCTTTTTGGGTTCTGGATTTCCTGATCACTAAGACAGCCACCTAACATATTTATCTCATCAGACATTGTGGTATGGAGTTTGGGAAAGCATTTGTGAGGTCAAGAACTTACCCTCTGATGCCTCCTTTTCCTCTTCCTGCAGTGAGGCTTTGGCCTGGGCCAGTGCCCAAATCCACTGCCAGTTCCATGCCAGTGAGAGTCGAGTAGCACTGCCTCCCCCTGACTCTAGTCAGCCAGATGTCCAGCCCGACAGCCAGACTGTCTTTCTGCCACACCGAGGTTAGAGATGGGGCATTTGCTTTGGGAGGAGGATGGTGTTATTGTCACCCACAAATGAAGTTTTAAATTGTTCTTGTGTGTTGTTGTAGTCCCTGTCATGTGGGTAATGTGGAGAAAGGTGGCTACTACTTTGTTAGTATAAGTGTGTCTTCCCATTTTACAACAGGAAAAGGAGGGTTGGCAGGTTTTCACTGCCCCCACCTGATGTGTTAACCCTATCTACTCCTGAACAACAGGGTCATTAATTGCAGTCTTTCTTACCTATTTTAGGTGAGAGGGGTCAGTGTATCCTTTCTACTCCACCAAAAATTCTATTCTGTGACCTAAGGCTAGACCCTGGAGAATCCAAATCATGTGAGTGACTGTCCCCATCCCTGAATTGCCTTCTAAGTCTCCTGGAGGGAGGACTCCTCTGACTGCTCCTGGCTGCCCTGACTACTACTTCCCAACCAGACTCCTACAGTGAAGTGCTGCCCATAGAGGGACCACCCTCCTTTCGGGGTCAGTCAGTCAAGTATGTCTACAAGCTGACCATTGGCTGCCAGCGTGTCAACTCACCCATCACTTTACTCAGGGTCCCTTTAAGGGTTCTTGTGCTGACTGGTAAGGAAGGGTTCCTGGAGGGAAGGGCTTGGGAAGAATCGTGTCAAAGCAGAAATTGTCTTAGAGAGTTTGCAGAAGGGGCTATGGGGAATCTTCCTAGTCTCAGTGAAGGTGCTAGGGAGTTGGGAGGAAAGGGAGGGTTCTGGAGAATAAGTTGAGATGTATACCTTAGCCATGACTCCCTTTACCTTCAGCCCTCTGAGGTTGGAATCTAAACCTCTAATCTGTTTCCTCCCAGCATTACCTCTTCACTCATTCTCTCTGTAGGCCTTCAGGATGTCCACTTTCGACAGGATGAGGCTGTAGCCCCATCCAGTCCATTCTTAGAGGAGGATGAAGGTGGGAAGAAGGATTCATGGCTAGCTGAGTTGGCTGGGGAGCGCCTCATGGCTGCCACATCCTGCCGCAGCCTCCGTGAGAACTTTTTCAGAGTTTGCCCCCTAACCTTCCTCTCATAGTATTGCTATCTCAAAAATAGAGACTTCTATCTGCCACATACTTCTGCCAATCCACTGATATCTCACCCCTGATTATAAAGAAAAGCTCTACCTTTTGGCTTCTGGTGTCTAGTCCTAGACATTCTTTGGTGAAGACTCCAGGCTTATGGTGTCCCATTCTCCCCAGATCTATACAATATCAGTGATGGCCAAGGGAAAGTTGGGACATTTGGCATCTTCAAATCTGTGTACAGACTCGGCGAGGACGTGGTGGGGACCTTAAACTTAGGGGAAGGAACTGTAGCTTGTTTACAGGTGAGAAGGGGGCAAAGCTTCTGGGATGCTGGACCTAAAGGGCTAGGGTGGAAGGACAAGGGCCTGTGTAAAGAAGGGTGGTATGTGGACATGAATAGAGGGATCACAGCCTTCTTCCCGTATTCTTTGGTTAAACAGCCTGAGGTTAGGGTGCCCCCTTACCTATAGTCATCACTTCTGTATGCCTGTTAGCGTGCACCTCTTTTCTTATTCCCAGTTTTCAGTAAGTTTACAGACTGAGGAACGTGTACAGCCTGAGTACCAGCGGCGCCGGGGGACAGGGGGTGTCCCCTCTGTGTCCCATGTCACTCATGCCCGGCACCAGGAGTCCTGTCTGCATACAACCAGAACCAGCTTCTCACTTCCCATCCCTCTCAGCTCCACTCCAGGCTTCTGCACAGCCATTGGTGAGACCCTGATGGTTATTGGAGAATGAAACAGGGACAGTAAAATGACGTGTTTGAGTAGAGTGTAATAGATCCTTGTTTCTAACATATTCCCAGACCTACTCTCATCTATCCTCTGACCCTTAACACTCTCTTGTACTTTCAACCTCTATCTAGATGTACTGACCTTAAAGCCTTTACAACTTGCAGAAGTCCTTCCCCACCCTACCTGCTGGGACCTTTTGATGGCATTGATCTCTCATTCTCTAGTATGTGTATTTCAAGCTACCTAGTCTTGACTATCCCATTCTTGGGTAATTAGGTACTTGACACTACTTTCCTTGGTGATTAACATACTTAATTTCTTTAGAACAGCCCTTGATTGTAGCTCTGTTTCCTATCTTTTCCCTTTCTTCCTGAATACAAGGTATTTTTTTTCTCATTCATTAACCCTGTCCTGTCATTGGTTTTTACTTCTTCCTGCTGGCTTCTAATTCCTTTCATCTTTTTCCTCCACAGTGTCCCTGAAGTGGCGATTGCATTTTGAATTTGTAACATCCCGAGAACCAGGAGTAGTACTCCTACCCCCTGTGGAACAACTTGAACCTGCCACCTGGACAGGTCCTGAGCAAGTACCTGTAGACACCTTCAGCTGGGACCTCCCCATCAAGGTCCTGCCTACAAGCCCCACCCTGGCCTCATATGCCGCCCCAGGCCCCAGCACCAGCACCATAACCATCTGAAACTGGCCTGCTTGCCCACCCTGGCACTAGTTTTTTCATCATACGGAGAACACACCTGAACTCTCATAGCACTTTTTCCACCTGGGGCCCAATGGCATGCACAATAAGAGACAGGCTTTCAGCTGTAGCATTTATTTATTCAGAATAAATTGGCAGCTGCTAGTGGTTTCCCTGGAAGTGGCAGCAGCAGTGAGCAGTCAGCAGATGAATGATCAGTTGAGTTTAGCTGGAATGGGGAGTAGGAGCCCCAGAAACAGGAGTATTGGCTGAGCCCCACTCTGGGTCAGGCCCTCCCCCTTTGCAGGGCAGCCGGGGGTCAGATTTTTGCACCAGAGAGAACTGGCAGGTTCCTGCCTCCTGACGTACCTCACACCCAGCGGGAAAGTCAATGGGATGCTGGGACCTGGAGAACCAAGGATGGGGGAAGAAGGGAAGGAGTTAGCACAGAGAAAAGCCATCTTTATCCCTGCCCCACGTTTCCTCTCTCACAGCCTCTCCCATATCCTCATCTGGTGTCTCCTTGGTCACCCCAACCAAGCTCTCACCTGCTATATGTGGACTTTCTGCTTCATAACAAGATTTTCCCTTCAGATCCACCCAGCCTCCCTTGCTTTGTAGCCTGGAGCCTCATCTTTCACACTCTTGTTGGTACCTTCAGCTGGCCAGTCTCATGCTGCTCCTCAGTTCATTCTCACTCACATCATAGCAATCTCGTCACTCCCTGGTCACTCACATCAGAGTCATTCCCTCTGGCCATCCTTGGTCACTCACGTGTCACAGCAGCCTACACCAACAGGATGCAGACAGGTGCAGTGGAAACAGTCCTTGCGGAGCCAAGACTCACCCAGGGTAAAGTATTTCCCTTCATAGTGACAGGGGGCTAGGGAAGAGCAGAAAATGTTAGTGGGTGTGGGAGTGGTAGTGGCAGGCAGACTCTCATCTGGGGTGTGAGGGAGTAAGTGCATAGTACCACCATATTGAGTTCTATTTTATGGTTGGAGGGAGTCTGGGTATTCTGACAAAGGGATCATCTCTAAAGCCTTCCTCCCCCCTCTCCTCATCCTTTCTTAACACCTCACCCTACTTTACCTTGAGCTTGGAAGTAGCACTTGCTGTGGACTCCTGGGTGCTGTAGGAGTAGAGATATCACCAAGCACATGATCTCCCAGCCACCTACAATCCCCTTGGCCCGTCCAGCCCAGAGTATCTGGAGGGCCATTTCTGCTGCACAGCCCTCTCGAACCCTTCTTGGCTTCTGTTCAGAATACTCTGGTCTTGTCCCCTTGTCTTTGCTTTGCTCCTTGAGTCTTAGTTTCTTTCTCTCCTGGGCTCCTGTCTCACACTATCTCTGTGCCCTCTGCTCTCACAGGCTGGGCATGTTTATAAAGTGAGGACCCTGGCCCCCTGCTGAGTAGAGCTGGAAAACCTGTAACTCTGTTTCCTGAGGTGAGGGCATGAAAACAAGAGATCTAGCTTTAACAAGCTGTGAGAGCTGATTCATGCCCCAGCACAGCTAGAGGGAGGGCTGTGGCTGTGGAAGGGGCATTGGACTGGGCACTTCCCCAGTAAGGAGGTGGGAGGGGTGAGGGCCCCCAGGTGGTCCCCAGATCTCTTCCCTGACCTGGAGAGAAGGAAACATTCCACCTTCCTTCTCCACTCCCCCCACTACCACCACCAGCAGTGTGTGTGCTGGGATCCCTGCCTGGACCGGAGGGAGGCATTTCCTGGGGATGGCTAATCCTGTGCCCCAGCCAAACCCAGAAGCTGCAGTAGGTGCAAGAGCCAGAGGCTCCAGGAGAGCAAGCAGGCACCTGGACTAGAGAATGTGTTTCTCTCAGACCCTGGGGCAGGGTTTCCCTAATGAACCTTAGAAATAGGGCAGCCTTTGGAGATAGGGGAGTGTGTTCTCTTTTTCTCTTTTCTCCAGGCATCCCAGAGATGAATTATCCAGTGTTTATCACCCTCAAACCTACAGCAGATACAGAATCACTTCATAGCTACGGATGTTCTTTCTTCCTTTCAAAGAGGAGTATCTCCTCTAAATGTCCAAATGGATGAATCATTCCTGTTTCCCAGAGGTGCCCCTCTTCCTCCTTTGTGTAATGGGATTAAGTTTTAGGAATGTAACCTTTGGCATCCTCCTTTAAGTTTCCTGAAAGTTCTGAAGGACCCCAGGATGGGTGATTAAGAGCAAAGAGGTTGTAGAGCCCAGCTACTTGGATTCAGATCTTGACTCCACTTACTAGCTATGTGACCTTGGGCAAATTACTTCACCTCTCTAAGCCTATTTCCTCATCTATAAATTGGGACTAGTAATTCCAACTCATAGGGCTGTTACGAGGATTAAATGAGATAATGCATGTAATACTCTTACCATCACCTGTGGTACATAGCCCTTAGAAAATATTAGCCACTATGGTTGGTGCTAAGGCTAAGAAACAAAATGGGTGATATTTTCTTTGACTGACATTGAGTAACTGTATACACAGCTGAGGGCGTCTGTTGGGGAATGGTCTCTCCTAACATAGACTCCTGTCCCTTTTACACCCATGCTTTAAGTCATCCCTACCACCTCCTTCAAAAACAGACACCTCTTGTGCTCCCCGAATGGTGTGAGAATCTGTTGCCGATCAGCCTGCTTTCCCCTCATCTTTACCCTGGGAAGAGCTGTAGTTTTCTCATTATCCTTCCAGCTCAGGTCTCCTCCTTTTTCTCATTAGGGTTTTGGTTCATTTTCTTCTCATCCCTGCTCTTGCAAAACCTCAGGTTCCCCTTTTTGCTTCTGCATCTCTGGCACTAAAGGATTTTTTTCACTTTTGCACACTTCAAAGGCCTATGTTTCAGCTATTTCCCCCTACCCCATAAGGCTAATCACTTTGGCATTTATTCTGTTGTTCCTTCTAAGTCTCCAGTCTCATTTACAACAAGACTTGTTCCTTGTCACCGGGCAGACTTTTTCATCAGGCCACCCTGCCAGTCACCTCTTCATCATTCAGAAATGACTTTGTCAGTGCACCTCAAACTTCCTAGCTATTCTCATACAAGAAGACAGCTTAGAATGGAAATGCAGGATGTAGCACATGTTTGCCTTAGTTAAGTCTAGTACTTTTTCTTTTTTGGTGGGGGAGGGGAGCTCACTTTTGAAGCAGAGCGCCCTGAGGTAGGCTGGTGTGTGAGAGGTATGGCCTTGGACTACTCTCTTGGCTGGAGCAGGTGGGTTAGAAGGCTTGTCTATCACCAGGGCCCGGAGGGCTTGTTAGTGTTAGCAGCCCTGCTGATGCCTTTCTGGGGAAGAATCCTGCGGACCCCCTGGTAGGCTAGACCGTGGATTCCCGTCTGCTCCTGCAGCCTGGAGCCAGCCCGATAGGGGGCGGGCGTGTGGGGAGTCCCGGAGCACCGAGGGGTTGGTGAATGCTGAAGGTGAAGGGGCCCAGAGAACGTTAGTGGGGACAGAAGTGGGGGTTAGCCTCCTGTAATGAACATGAGGTAGGCGAATGGGTGCAGGGGTAGGAGGCTTCCAGAGAGAAGCTGGACTAGGCCAGCAGGTGGGGGGGGGGGGGGCTGTGCGGAGATGTATTCGTACCGTGCGTGCTGTGGGGGAGGATGTCAGTGGTCGGGACTCAGGCCGCTGAGTCCTGGGGCAGCGGCCATTTGGGGAGGTGGTTGGCTCGCGCTGTCCGTGCGGGGACAAGGAAAACATCCGCCGGAGGCCCGGCCGGGCGGCGCTCCAGCAACGCGGGCAGGTGCGCGCCGCGAGGAAGTGAGCGCATTCCGGTCCCCCGGCCGGCCGGTCCTCCGGTGAGTCACCACCGATGCCCGCTCGCCCGCCTGTTGCTGTGGTCTGGAGGGAGAGAAGACTGGCCTTTAGGGTCGCAGCGCGGGGACATTTGGGGAGCCCAAGTCTCGGGAAAGCTTTTGGGGAGAGGGCTTATGAGCCGGTTTCCGGCTTCTGAGCTGGTGTCGCTGCTGGTGCGAAACGCAAAAGTGACTCCGAGTACGTAGATTGTGACTGCATGGAGGGAGATGCGGAGAGAGCTGTAGGGAGAACTTAGTGGGTCGGGGCAAAGACCCTAGAGAGCTGGGGTAGAGATGTAAAAGAGTCCGGGCGGAAAATTGGGAGTGGGCGAGGCGAGGCGAGGCCCGGTAAAGGAAGGGAGGTCTGTTGACCAGCGTAACTGAGAAGGAGACATGCCAAATTAGGTCTTGGAAGGAGAGCCATCCCTGTTAGGTAGGAAGGTGGAAATGGCCAAACCCCAGACATAAGGTCTGTCCAGAGCCCTGTGTGGACAGTGAAAGGTAGGTTTTAGGGAGTAGTAGGAGCGGATAAAATGGAGCTGTCGTTGGTCTCTGAGCAGGAAAAGTAATGAGCCCCTTAAAAACAAGGTTATCTATACCTCACATTACTGTCTGCCATTCATTTTTCACCAAAAAATGAAATTTGCTAATTTTTGTAGTTATTTAATATTGGATAACTAAACATATCAGATGATGTAATTGTTGATTTTTTTTTTTTAAATAAAAAATTAAAAACAGGTTGGAAAACCTGATCCAGTATTTGATTTAAAACCCAGTGGTGCACACCTGTAATCCTAGCATTCTGGGAGTCCAGGGCAGGTGGACTGCTTGAGCTCAGGAGTTTGAGATCTGCCTGAGCAAGAGTGATATCCTGTCTGTACTAAAAATAGAAAAAATTAGCTGGGGATTGTGGACCACACCTGTAATCCCAGCTACTAGGGAGTCTGAGGCAGGAGGATTGCTTGAACCCAGAAGTCTGAGGTTGCTGTGAGCTAGGCTAATGTCATGGCACTCTAGCCTTGAGACAGTGAGACTGTCAATACATGGTGTTGAGTCTTTGATTTTGACTTGCTTTTGTACCATTTTTCCCTCCCTGACTTGATTGAATTCTGTGTTATAAATGTTTCAGTTAGTCTGTATCAGTAGCATAGCACTTTCACTTTTCCTCTCCTTCATCTCATTGTCTTATTTTTAACCTTGATTTTTTTTTTCCTCTGGAGCTCTTTAACTTGGCTTATGTATCCTGAACCAAGTAAAACATTTCTTGGGATGGGCACCTTGGGCTACAGTATACAAAGACAAATAACTCACAGTTTCACCATTTAGGTTACTGTCTTCTGTATGTAACTATAAAGTTTCCATATTTACCCTGCAGCTGATAGAGAAAGCTAACCCTGTTTGAGAGTATTTTTATAACAGCAATTTATTAATCTGATTTCTTTTCTAAAATCAATGCTAAAATGGTATTTGGTACTTGTCTAAGAAATGGATACTAATTCATTATTTGTGTTATCTAGAGCCAAAGCAAATTGCAAGGCTTGGGATCTTTATAATTTATTTTAAAGATCCTTAAGCTCTGCAGTTGATTTTGGTCCCAATCAAGAAAATCTGGGTCAGTTAATTAAAAAAAAAAGAAAATAATTTCTTATTTTGGGCCCTGTTGCTTTCTCCCATGCTGCTTCAGTCCCAGCCCTACCTTATTCCCAGTGGTCTTTGCCTTCGTTCCTTCTTTGCTCAGCTGGGCATCTTTAGAGGAAAACTTCACACCAACTTCCTCTACTATAAATTCTCTCCCTCCCTTCAACTCTGCACTTCTCTTTGCCAACATACACCACTACTTCTTCACTTTAATAGAAAAGGCCACGGCCCTTTCTGGCTCTTTTCCACCTTTAACACTTTCATGTTGAAATCCTGTCTTTTTTCTCCTTTCTCTTTGGTAAGCCTCAAAGTTTTAAAAGGCTAGGCTTAAGTTATTTATTCTGCATGGTCCACTTCAGCCTTCCTTCCTCTTCTATCACCCTTTTATTCTAGACTGTTTTTAAATTCTGTTATGCTTGCTTTCACCAAAAGCACCAAAGCTTTAAACTTTTCATGTGATTAAATATTTTGCCTCTTGATACAGGCTGATTTTTGTTATTTTTCCTACCAAAAAAAAAAGTTCAAATTCACATCTGCTTCAGTTTCTACTCCCAAAATCCTGCATCCAAAAACATAGCATGGCCATTATTGTAGAGTCCACCGTGTGACCATTTAAGCTTGGTGTTACGCTGGGTACTGTGTAGTGAATTTCATAATCACTGAGATTCCTAAATGCTTATAGACAATAGATGCTATCACATGTGTGTGTGTATGAATGTTGTCAGATACACACTAAAATGCACAGATAACAGAACCATAATTAATACAGGCATATCTCATGTTATTCAGTTTTGTAGACACAGTACTTTTTGAAAATTGAAGGTTTCTTGGTAACCCTGCATTGAGCCAAACTGTTGGCACCATTTTTCCAACATCATGTACTCACTATTTTTCTCTGTGTCATATTTTGAAATTGCAGCATTTCATATTTTTTTATTATTATATAATATCTTTTACAGTTGCCTGTGATCAGTGGTTTTGATGTTATAATTGTTTTGGGGTGCCTTGAACCATGCCCATATAAAATGATGAACTTAGTCCATAAAGGCTGTGTATGTTCTGACTGTTCCACCAACCAGGTCTCTGTCGGTCTTCCTTTTCCTTGAGCCTCTCTAATCACAACAATATTGAAATTAGCCAATTAATAACCTTCCAATGGCCTCTAAGTGTTCAAGAGTTGCACATCTCTCACTTGAAATCAAAAGCTACAAATGATTAAAGTTAGTGAGGAAGGCATCTTGAAAGCTAAGGTAGGCCAAAAGCTAGGCCTCTTGTGCTAGCTAGCCAAGTTGTGAATGCAAAAGAAAAGGTTTTTGTTTGTTTGTTTGTTTTTGACACAGTCTCACTTGGCATCGCAGCTCACAGCAACCTCTGACTCCCGGGCTGAGGTGATTCTCTTGCCTCAGCCTCCCAAGTAGCTGGGACTACAGGTGCCCACCAGAATGCCCAGCTATTTTTTGTTGCAGTTTGGCTGGGGCCAGATTTGAACCCTTCACCCTTGATATATGGGGCTGGCACCATACTCACTGAGACACAGGAGCCATCCTCAAGGAAAAGTTCTTGAAGGAAATTAAAAAGTTCTACTCCAGTGAACACATGAATGATAAGAAAGCAAAATGGCCTTGTTGATAATATGAAGAAAGTCTGAGTGCCTGGATAGAAAACCAAACCAGCTATAACATTTTCTGTAAGCCAAAGCCTAATCCAAATAATACCTTAACTGTCTTCAATTCTGTGAAAGCTGACAGTGTTGAGGAAGCTACAAAACAAATGTTGGAAGCTTGCAGAGGTTAGGTCATGAGATTCAAGGAAAGATGCTATCTCTGTAACAAGGTGACGCAGCAAAAGCTGATGTTGAAGCTGCAGCAAGTTATCCAAAAGATCTGCCTAAGAGCATTGATAGAGGTGCCTATCTACACTAATCAGATTTTCATTGTAGGCAAAACAGACTTCTATTGGACCAGATGCCTTCTAGGACTTTCATAGCCAGAAAGGAGAAGTCAGTGCCTCTTTGAACATTCTGAAAATCCTAGGACTCTTAAGAATTATGTTAAATCTACACTGTCTATGTGCTATAAATTAAGTGACAAAGTCTAGATGACAGCATATCTATTTACAGTGTGGTTTACTGAATATTTTAACCCCACGGTTGAGACCTACTGCTTAGAAAAAAAATTATTTCAAAATATTATTGTTCATTGACAATACACAGTCATCCAGGTATATTACAGGTATGTTACATCCAGGTATATAATCAAGCCAACTACATTTTGAGGTGGAAGGTGAGGATGATTAAACTCATAGCTAGGATAGCAGTTTAACAGACAATACCCTTTGGCATTCTGTCTGTAGACTAGAGAATGATGATAGGAGAGAGTCACTCATATGAGTTTTAGGAGTTGAGAAAGATGACTTACAAGGCTATGATCAATGGCAGGGAGATGAGATGGGGAACCAGAGTTCCCAGAATATAAAATTGGTATACCTAGCCTCGTATTCTGACAGAGAATATAAAAGATACTATACCAGCCTAGACAACACAGCAAGATGCTATTTCTACAAAAAGTTTAAAAATTAGTGGGGCAGTGCCTGTGGCTCAAAGGTATAGGGCACCGGCCCCATATACCGATGGTGGCAGGTTCAAACCCGGCCCCAGCCAAAAACTGCAAAAAAAGAAAAAATTAGTTGTGTAGGTCTGCAGTCCCAGCTACCCAAGAGACTGAGCTGGGAGGATCACTTGAGTTCAGGAGTTTGAGGTTGCAGTCAGCTATGCTCATACTACCATACTCAAGCTTCGGTGACAGCAAGACCCTGTCTCTAAACCTCCCCCCCTAAAACCAAAAAGCTCAAAACCCATATAGAAGTTCTCCTTTTCTCTGCACCATTGGAACTATTCCTACCAATTTTTTATTTTTTTCTGCTTATAAATTATTACATTCATGGTAGTCCCTGCCACCAATAATTAACCCCAGCTAATCATCATCGCTTTTGATTAAATTCCCTATACTTACATGTTTTAATTTTTTTTTTTTTTTTTTTTTATAGAGACAGAGTCTCACTTTATGGCCCTTTGGTAAAGTGCCATGGTGTCACAGCTCACAGCAACCTCTAGCTTTTGGGCTTACGCAATTCTCTTGCCTCAGCCTCCCGAGTAGCTGGGACTACAGGCGCCCGCCACAATGCCTGGCTATTTTTTTGTTGCGGTTTGCTGGGGCTGGGTTTGAACCTGCCACCCTTGGCTTATGGGGCCGGTGCCCTACTCACTGAGCCACAGGTGCCGCCCTGTTTTAATTTTTTTTGCCTGCTTCACAATCTACTTGTAGTCATGACTTTACAAATTCCATTTGTGACTCACTTTTATCTTATTTGTAAATTGCTTTTTTCCTTAAAATTATAGACATAAAACTAGGCCTTCTAACATTTAATTTCCCCTACCCCAACTGAGACTCATAATTCTACTTCACTCTGAACAATGATCAAGTAGCTTTTTGTTGGACCATCTCTACTGAATGGAATAGATTACTTCCTCCTGAGGAAGGCTGTCCATTCTACTGCTGTCTGGCTTTAGAGAGTTGTTGACCTCAAATCTGTGTTGCTGATCTACTCTTTCCCCCCCTTATTTCTGCTCTTTAAAACAATATGGAAGAAATCTACTTCCCTCAATGTGACAGCTCTTCAAAAGATTTGAAAGGGTTTGTTTTTCATTAGTTATGTGTCTAATCCTTTTTTCTCTTTACTATAACACTGTCCAATAGAACTTTCTGCGATCCTAAAAATGTTCTCTACCCAGTGTTGTCTAATCAATAGCCATTATTAGCTCCATGTGACTGTTTAACATTTGCAGTGTGGTTAGTGAGACTGAGGAGCAGTTTTTAAAATTTTATTTAATTTTAGTTAATTTAAATTTAAATAGCCAGATAGATGAGTGGCTTTTGTGTTCACTATTTTAAAAAGATCATTTCGTCTGGGCATGGTGGCTCATGCCTATAACCTAGCACTCTGGGAGACCAAGGTGGGTCAATTGCCTGAGCTCAGGAGTTCAGCCAGAGCAAGAGTGAGACTCCGTCTCTAATAGTAGGTGGGCGTTGGGGCAGGCACCAGCTACTTGGGAGGCTGAGGCAGGAGGATCATGTGAACCCAAGAATTTGAGGTTGCTGTGAGCTATGATGCCCTTTCTACTAAGGGCAGCAAAGTAAGACTCTGTCTCAAAATAAAAGTAAATAAAAAAGATTATTTCTCAGGTCTCAGTTTTTCCAGAGGATTTCGTTTAAGTCTCTGTATTCCGACTTCTCAAGGATTGAGGGCCATGGGGTTGAGGGGACAGACTATCCTCTCACATAAAGAGTTTTTCAACCTTGCTTCTGTTAATGTTTTGGGCAGTAATCTTTTGTTGTGGGGGGATGCTGTTCTGTACATTGTAGGATATTTAACAACTATCTACTAGATACCGGTGGCACCCCCTCAGCTATGACAACCAAAAATGTCTCCAGACCTTGCCAAATGTTCCTGGAGGACAAAATCTACCTCCTCTCCAATGTTGATAACTACTGTGCTAGAATATTGACTTTTTGAAATTGATTAGATGCTTATACTTTCTTGTCCGAACTACTTTACTTTGCTTAGCTAGGTTTTGAAAATGTGGTCTTTGACTTACTTGGTAGGAGGTAGCCTCCTAAAATTATAGGTCCCGGAGCTCATCCTAGACCTAGAGGTGGAATCCAAAGATCTGATTTTTACAAGACACTACCCCTATCCCACCCCAACTGGGTAATTTTTATGCCCTAGGCTTGACCCTCTTGGGGCATTACTGCAGTATTATCCATATTTTTTTTTCGTGCAAGTCTTCCTGGTGCTCCAGCTTTGCTTCCGCTCTTGGCCCCATATGCCAACACAAATAAGGAGGCCTCAGGTTACCAGACAGCTGGAGCAGAGGAAACCATAAAGGCTCAGTGCTCCTGCTGGCATCACGGATTGTGGTTACACTGGCTTGCTTTCTCCTTAGGGACTCAGTCATGCTTCCTATCTCCCATCCCCGAAACTACCCACACTGGCTGAACCACAGACCCTGATTCTACAGACCTGATAGTAGAGGGAGTATGGAATGGGTAAGATGAGGAATAGTGAATGAAGCTTTCTTGCCAGCATTGATATTTCATGTCACCTTGATAGTAATTGGATTTTGTAATGGTGAGAATTACATAAACTGAGAATTGGTTAGACTGCAAGCCTTGGGGTGAGGATGCTTCTGTTTGTTTATATTATGTATACCTGCTTCATTGGACCTTGAGTCTTGGATACTTTTCTATCCCCAGCTAAATGTATTCACAATTTGCTTTGGGCCAAAAAGTTTAGCAGTCTACTTCACATATACTGGGACTGGTTAATGTTTAGCAAGAAAAGAATATTTACCCAATAAAGAATTTGGGTTCTGTTTATACTCATTAAGGAAGATTATCTGGCTTTATTAAGTTCCTTGAAAGCTATGAATAAATGAAAATCTGCTTGCACCTAGTTGCTTGAAAATGTTGAATTGATCCAAAGTTGGAGTAGGCCACCTCCAAGGAACATTCATGGCAGGCCAGGGCAAGAGAGAATGACAGGAAATAAGGCAGACTTGATAACTCTCTTCAAACAGTTGAAGGGCCTTGTTTTGGAGAATGGTTTAGACTTAGTTGCTTTAGCTCCAGAAGCATAAGAACCTTTATTTAGATGGCAGTGATAAGGACACATTTTGGCTTGATAATGAAGACGTTTTGAATAATTGGAGGACCCCAAATTGGAATGAGCTAGATTGTTACTGTTCATGTAGAGGTTATATGACCATTTTGCACAAGGGTTAGATGAGGTTTTGGACATTAAATTGGGTTTAACCTGTAAGGAAAAACAGGCAGATTTAGCAAAAATAAATCTACCTTTTTTGTTATATGATTCTTTGGTAACTGTTAAAATTATTATTTTTTCCAGGCACCTGTGCCACATTTATCCCCTCAAGTCATGGAATATTAGAGTTGGTAGTAAGTCTTTCAAGATTTCTCAAACTTTGTTCCTTAGCCCTCTGGAAATTGCTCACAAATGCCTCAGAAGTGACTAAGAGGAGTGATACCAAGGATAGTTGGGGCTCTGAGCCCTCATTACCTATGTTTCACCGAGAGCAATCTTGCTTTTATTTTATAAATTAGATTTCCTTGAAGATTTTTTTTTCCCCCCACCAGAAAAAAGGGTTCTGGTGGGGAAAAAAAAAGTTAAAGGCACTGATATTCTAAGATATTCTTTTTATTGACAGGGAAACTAAGATATGGAATAAAAAGTGTCTTGCCAAAGGTCACACGGCTAAGAAGTTTCAAAGTTGGGATTCGAATCTGACTCTTCAAATTTGTTTTTTCCACTCTATTAGTCTATCTTCTTATAATTCAGTAAAAGTTTCTCTCCATTTCACTGGCCACCACTATATTCTAGAATCTTATTTCTTCAGATCTGCTAGTCTGTATTGGCCACTTACCTGGTTTCCTTGCTATCCAGTCTTTTCTTCTTCTGGGCTATATTATATACACTGTCACTATGTTAGTCTTCTTGAAACATTGTCTTCATCAGGAGATTTCCCTGCTCAAGAATCTTCTCCCTATTGGCCACAAGAACTTTTCAGGCTGACACCATTAGTATTCTTTTTTTCTGTTTTTGTGGAGACAAAGTCTCACTTTATCACCCTTGGTAGAGTGCTGTGGCGTCACACAGCTCACAGCAACCTCCAACTCCTGGGCTTAGGCGATTCTCCTGCCTCAGCCTCCTGAGTAGCTGGGACTACAGGCACCCGCCACAATGCCCCGCTATTTTTTTGTTGTTGCAATTTGGCCGGGGCCGGGTTTGAACCTGCCACCCTCGGTATATGGGGCCGGCGCCCTACCCACTGAGCCACAGGCGCTGCCCCGTGTATGCATTTTTAAAACAAGAATGAGATGTATAGAAATTATCTGAAAGAAAACATATCAAGCTGTTAACAGGCATTAACTCTGATGAGAGGGAGGAAGAGGAGACTTAAAATCTCCTCTGAGGAGAAGCGTCACAGGATAGAAAGGAAATCTAAAAAACCAGGTTTGGAACTGACAGAGGTGGTCACGATAGCAAGAACTGCTCAACTGTTTTGCCTGGCTCCACTGCTAACCATTTCTCGTGTATCACTCTGCTACAGAAGTAAAATCCCAGAAGATAATTTGATTAGTAAAACTTAAATCAAGTGCCATCCATAGCTCTATTGATGTAGAGAGGAAGACTGAGGCAAGGGGACCCTAGGGACATGCCTGGTTTCTGTTGAGAGAAGAAGGCAAACATTTGGTTTTACTGCTCCAATAAGACTGCACAGAGGGAGAGAGTTAATTGAAATGACATTCTTTGGGAAAGAGGATGTGGATGTTAGGGGTTAAAAATGAAAAATATCCAGTCCACTACATCGATTTCCCCTCTTTTTTTCCTTCCTTCTTTCTTTCCTTCCTTCCTCCCTCCCTCCCTCTTTCTTTCTTTCTTTCTTTCCTTTTCTTGAGACAGTCTCACTATGTCTCCCTTGGTAGAGTGTTGTGGTGTGACGTCACAGCTCACAGCAACCTCAAATTCTTGGGCTTAAGCAATTCTCTTGCCTCAGCCTCCCAAGTAGCTGGGACTACAGGCACCCACCACAACACCCGGCTAGTTTTTTTTGTTTGTTTGTTTTTGTTTGTTTTTTGAGACAGAGCCTCAAGCTGTCACCCTGGGTCGAGTACCTTGGCATCGCAGCTCACAGCAACCTCCGACTCCTGGGCTTAAGCAATTTTCTTGCCTCAGCCTCCCAAGTAGGGGGGACTAAAGGCGCCTGCCACAATACCCGGCTATTTTTTGGTTGTAGGTGTCATTGTTGTTTGGCAGGCCTGGGCTGGATTTGAACCCACCAACTCTGGTGTATGTGGCTGGCGCCTTAGCCATTTGAGCTACAGGCGCCGAGCCCTGGCTAGTTTTTTTGTTGCAGTTGTCATTTTTGTTTAGCTGACCTGGGTTGGTTTTGAACCCTCCAGCCTTGGTTTATGTGGCCAGCACCCTAACCGCTGAGCTACTGGCCCTGAGCCTTTATTTCTTACCTCTAGCTTTCTTGATCCTTTGTCCAACTTGGGCCCTTTGGTGTGATTTAATGTTTACTGTGGATTGAAAGGCGATGAGCTAAGGGAGTGGGGGAGAGGAGAAGTGTAATATGAGGCAGGTAGAGAGGCCAGTTAGCAGGTTTTACCTTTGCTTTGTCCCCTGCCTCTGCTTACACAGAAAGCCTTTTCAGTGCTGGATAGTTAAAAGTAATCATATAAACATTTGTAGAATTAAATGAAAATTATTTATCTGCCTGTTGTGACAACCTGCTTTTCTGACGGTGGAGCCATTCTTTCCTTTGTCATATGGAGTGTGGCCATAGAGGCATGTCTGCCTGTCTTCTGTTGTGGGCTAGGGAGTCAGGGAGTCCTTTCAGTACATATACCAGATGATTCTCTGCCTTCTTTGGAAGGTCCATGTGCCACAACCTGATTAGATACTAGAAGTGTTCTATTTTCTTTTCTCACAATGGAGAGTCTTCACTTTTTTTTTTTTTTTTTTTTGAGACAGAGTCTCACTTCTTGCCCCTGGTAGAGTGCCATGGTGTCATAACTCACACCAACCTCAAACTCTTAGGCTCAAGCAATTTTCTTGCCTCAGCCTTCCAAGTAGCTGTGATTACAGGCACCCACTACAATGCATGGCTAGTTTTTAGAGATGGGGTCTCACTCTTGCTCAGGCTGTAGAATTCGTGAGCTCAAGAGATCCACCCACCTCAGTTTCCCAGAGTGCTGAGATTACAGGCATGGGTCTTCATGCCTGGCCAAGATTTTTCACTTTTGAAACATTAACCTTGTGATAAAAAATGGTTTATTTCAATTGTTATTATAGCTTGGTGTAGTTTTTCAAAATTCAACTTAAGTTAATCATGAGAGGTATGTGAATGTACTGTAACTCCTGTGCACTGGAGAATAAATTTCCTAACTGCCATTTCCACTGGCTAGAGCTCCCACTTCTCTGGTATGGTTGCAGAAGACTGACAAAGCAAGGAAAATTCTGTATTACCTATGGATGCATTAACCTCTATAATGACTTGTTGGCCAGCCAGTACTGCTAACAAAAAAGACTTTATTTTTATTTATTTATTTTGAGATAGAGTCTCACTATGTGGCCCTCTGTAGAGTGCCATGGCATTACAGCTCATAGCAACCTCAAACTCTTGGGCTTAAGTGATTCTCTTGCCTCAGCCTCCCAGTATCTGGGACTACAGGCACCTGCCAAAATGCCCAGCTATTTGTTGTTGTTGTTATATTTATCATTGTTTAGCAGGCCCTGGCTGGGTTCAAACCCACCAGCCCCGGTGCATGTGGCCACAGAGCTACCAGCGCAGAGCCACAAAAAAGACTTTAAATTAACTCCTTAATTGTTTCAAAATAGTTATCTTTTTAACTTTAGTAAGATATAATTTACATAAAAGAAGATGCGCTTATTCTAAATTTACAATTTAGTGCGTCTTGACAGATCTCAGTGCCTACGTCCTTGTCTCCTCAATCAAGATGCAGAAAACCTCTTTTACTCCTCCCTCCAATGTCCTTATTACCCTTCACAGTCACTCTCCCCAACTCCAGCTCAGATATTCACTGATCTGCTCTCTATCTCTGCAGATTTGTTTGGCCAATTATAGAGTTTCATATAAATGGAGACACAGAGTACTATACTGTGTTCAGCTTTTTAATTCATCATACTTTAAAAATGATTTATGTTTTTGTGTAATATATCAATAGTTTGTCCTGTTTATTAATAAGTAGTATTTCATTGTATGGATATGCCACAATTTGTTTATCTGTTCATCTTCTGACAGACATTTGAGCTGTTTCCACTTTTGGAAGCACCTATGAACATTCACAAACAAGTCTTTTTGTGGACATGTTTGTATTTTTCTGGGATAAATACCTAGATGTGAAATCTTAGGTCCTGTTGTAAATGAATGTTTTACTTGATCAAGAAAATAACTGCCAAACTGTTTTCCAAAGTGCACTATTTTACACTTACCAGTGCTGTATGAGAATTCTAGTTGCTCTGCATCCTTGTTAGCACTTGGTATTGTCAGTTTCTTAAAAAATCATTCTAGTAGGTGTGTAATGGTATCTCTTATGGTTTTAACTTGCATTTTCCTAATTATTAATGATATTGAGCTTCTTTTCATGTACTTATTTCCCACTAGCATCTCATATTGAATGAGTCTACTAAAATCTTTTGCCCATTTAAAAAATTGGAGTGTTTGGCTTCTTGTTATTGAGGTTTTTAGAGTTCTTTATTTTCTGGATACAAACCCTTTGGGAGTACATGAATTTAAAGTATTTCTTCTTAGCGATTAGAGCACTGGCCCTGTGCAGCAGGGATGGTGGGTTTGAACCCGGCCTGGGTCTGCTAAATGAAAAAAAAATTTTTTTTCTCTCCAGTTAGTGATTTGCCTTTTTATTTTCTGTATGATTAAACTTATATTTTAATGGATACAAATATGGTATCTTTTGAAGAGGAAAAGTTTTAAATTTTGGCAAAATCTAATTTTTAACTTTTTTTTTTAATATGGCTAGTTTTTTTGTGGTCTGCATAAGAAATCTTTGCTTGTTGGGCAGTGCCTGTGCCCAGTGGGTAGGGCGCTAGCCCCATATACCGAAGGTGGCAGGTTCAAACCCAGCCCCGGCCAAACTGCAACAAAAAAACAGCTGGGCATTGTGGCGGGTGCCTATAGTCCCAGCTACTCGGGAGGCTGAAGCAAAAGAATCGCCTAACCCCAGGAGGTGGAGGTTGCTGTGAGCTGAGTGCCATAGCACTCTACCGAGGGTGATAAACTGAGACTCTGTTTCTACAAAAAAAAAAGAAAGAAGTCTTTGCTTGCACCAAGATCACAAAAACTTTCTCCCATAAAAGTTCGATCCATTTTGATCACCTCCTTAACTTTGTTCTCTTAGAATAGACACAGTGGAAAGGGAAGAATCTGAAATGAAGATGACTACCTCTCTCAAGAAGAGATTGTAGGATAGAAATAGTAAAATCTTTTGTTCTTTATATTGTTATGTTCATCTGATATTTAAATAAGTATTAACTGTTCATTAGTAAAATATAGGAGTCTCCTACTATGAGTCAGCCATTGGAGATACAGTAATGAAAACACTAAGTAATGTCTTTACTCCCTGTTTCTGAGTTGCATTTTAGTGAGCAACATTGAATATGTGGTAAAGCCAAGAAAATGTTATTGCCTCTATCTGTGATTTCTCAAATCCTCAATTGAAAGAAGCATTTTAGATTGTTGGTAATTTATTTAATATTATTATATAATAGGACGTGAACCTCCTTCCACAACGTGTCTGTAATCTGCGGACAAAGGGGAATCCTGGGCCACAGACAGCCAACTGTGGTGTAATGTCAGCTGTTGTATAGCAGTACAAGATGGAGAATCATGTCATGTCATCTCATGCTCCTGTTGAGATATCATGACCAGACTTAATGTTCTGTTCTTTAGTTTAAGCAAAATGGTTTGGTTTTGTCTCCAATTCTATTTTTGATCATTTTTTTTCTTGCCAAAAGAGTTCACTGATACTATCTTTAGAGAACTCTTAGATCTCTTTTCTGATAGCCAGAGACCAAATATTTTCTATAACTAACCATTCATATGTTCCTTAAAACCAGTCATACTTTATTTGTATTGATGTAATATAATTCTTCAAGCCACTTCAAGTATCAGCAGTAAGTTCTATTTACCACTAACATTCATAAACTAATACTAATGTTAAATATAAAATAAGTGTTGTTAAATCTAAGCAGAATAAAATCACCATGGCCTATTCTTGAATGGTGAGTAGGATTTAAGTAGATCCAGGTAAAAGGGGAAAGTAATTTGGATTAGTGGATTTGAGGAAGGAGAGATTAAAACATCAGTACACATACCATTCGTGATGTGATCCTCTGTCCTCTGTCCATACCAGACATCATTAAATGCATTATAGAATTCCTTCTTGCTGAGCCTGGGCACAGCCTTATAAGACTAGAAACTAGACAATAGGGAAAGAAATGTAGACGTTAAATGGAGAGATATTTTGAAAGAGACACCAGTGAGACTTTAGGGAAATGTCTGACATTACAGGTGCAGATGTGGTGTATTTCCCCTGTAATGTGGTGCAGCCCTTGGTGCAGAAACTATGAAGGGTTTGTGTTGTAACTGTGCTGAACATACATGCATCTGAGTGGTGTGCTAGGCAGCACAAACATACTTAGAAAAATACTGCCAAGGGAAGACTGTGCAATTCATTCTGCCAAAGGGTGCCACTCAGGCTATTTCCAAACTGAGAGAGACCCTGGAGTTGTACCAGCACAGAGTTGGACCATGATTGCTAGCAGAGTAAGCAGCAGCCAGGAGCAAAGGAGATCTAAGAAGCTGGAGGACCACTTGCTGAAGGGTTTCAACTCTTTCCTGCTGCTACAAAGTCCCCTCACCTCCTATATCCAGATCCAAATTAGGTAGAGAAATAGGAAAGGGGTGGTTGTTTGAGAAACCAAGCAATTTTTATTCAAGAGAGTCTAAGCTGGTTTGGTGCCTGTAGCACAGTGGTTATGGCACCAGCCACACACAGCGGGGCTGGAGGGTTTGAACCCGGCCTAGGCCAGCTAAACAGCAGTGACAACTGCAATCAAAAAATAGTCGGGCATTGTGGCAGGCGCCTGTAGTGCCAGCTACTTGGGAGGCTAAGGCAAGAGAATCGCTTGAGCCCAAGAGTTTGAGGTTGCTGGGAGCTGTGACACCATGGCACTCTACCAAGGATGACATAGTGAGATTCTGTCTCTAAAAAAAAAAAAAGAGAGAGAGTCTGAGCAATACCTAAAAAGATGGTTTCAGTGATCAAATCAGACCATGTTAAACTGGTTTGGAGGGCATTTGAAGGACATGGTATAGGCAACTGTGATAATGTGGAAGACGTTCATGTGAGTAGAGGGTACCAGTTAGCTGACCCACTGCCTTTGGCAAGATAATGCAGGACTGAATGTTGAATGATGCAGGTCTACATAACTGTTTCCAAGAGGGACTGAACGGGCTCATCTAAGTTAGGGTAGACCCAGAGGCATGTGGCCTTGATGAGCAGGTAGCTTGGTGCACTCAGCTGCAGGGGAACTGCTTGCCCATGTGTATCTGGTTTGGCACCACCAGCATCTCAACACTGGCTGTAGCCATTGCCAAAGAAGAACCATGCAGTTGAAACACAAATTTGTGAGTACAGATCCTTGGGGTCTGCTGTTTTCACCACATCCACTTTTTATCTCTCCTCACCCTAAGGAGCCCAACCTATCTGGATTTTGTTATTTGTTCATTTTTTTCCCCCATTCATTCTGGTATTAATCAAGAGTTCCTTATGTCATACACTGTGCTAGGCACTGAGGATGCAGTACTGTATTTTGTAGACATAAGGGAATAAACACACATAAATATAATGGAGCTTGAACAATATTAAGTTTGAGGAATACTACTGAGAAAGTATAGAGTACTATTGAAGTACACATTTCTTTTGGTGGGGGGCATAGTTTATAAAGGAATTAGTGATGTTTGTTCTCTGACCTGAGAAAGATTTTGAGGTGATCAGGTGACAGGTGGGAAGAACGTTTCCTGGGAAAGGCAGGAGGAGACAATATATGCAAAGGTGAGAGAGATGAAAGGCACAAAAGAACTAAGGAGGAGGGTGTGATGTAAGATGAGGCCGTAGGGAAGCAGGGACCAGGTCATGAAGAACCTTGAAACCAGGACAATGGGAAGTCATTCAAGGGTCTAAGGAGTGACTTACTTAGCCAGCACTGATTTGGAGCTTGGTTTAGAGGGATATCCAGCAGCAAGACTTGAATGTGGGGGATGGAGAATTCAAGGAGGACTGAGGTTTTGGGTTGGAACATCTAGGTCAATGATGATGTCCTTACTGGACAGGAAGTTGTTTTGGAGGGAAATCTTGTGTCTGGTGTTGGATATTGAGTTTGGAGTGCCTAAAAGACCATCAAGTGCAGAGATCCTGTGGGCAAACTGTACATGTGATATTAGAGCTGACAGAAATGCACTGGTAATTTATTCTTGGCATATAGAAATTGGTTTTTTTGAGCAATGGGCATAGGTATAATTGTAGAAAGAAAGTTGAGTGGAGAAAAATAAATTATTTAGAATGGGTCTCTGAGGAATATCAGTTAACCCAAGGGCGGGTGGATAAGGAAGAGACTGCAAGAGACTGAGAAAGAGCTGCCATGTGGTTGGGAGAGACTCAGACTGTGTGGTCTTAGAGAAGGTGTCCCACTACAGTCAGCTGGGGAGAAGCTTCAGAGTGTTTGGCTGTACTCCTGGTGTTGCAAAAGTCACCTGTAAAATTTGATGGAGTGCATGGGTACAGAGGATCAGAGGAGCGCCCCTGCAGCTCCCCAACCTGCCCTAATTATCTCCCTATTTATACAGCTGCCGTCTGCCTGTCAAATCCAAAGAAAATCTGAACTCCAGGAGATAGTAGGTGTTCTGAGGAAGAAGATACCACACAGGTGTGTTACCTTCCAAGCTCTGCGTTTAACCTGGTGAAGTTTGGTAGGATCGGAGTGAATCTCAGTCTAGGGACCTGAGCCATCCCACACATTTTGTTGCCTTTTTATCACTTTTTAGAAGCTGTTCCTTGCCTTTTTTTTTTTTTTTTCTGTTTTCACCCTTGCCTTTGCCCCTCTGATTCTCTTGCCCAATTGGCTCTTGATCTTGGTTTAGTTTGGCTAGCATTCCTTTTCTGAGGAGCAACTTCCATGTTCAAATATTTATAATAACCCCTCTTGTTGGCTGGCTAGCCCTGGAACTGTGCCTTTATTCATTTCCCTAATAAGCAGGCGCTGCAGAGCACAGCCCAGTTTTATAGGCCCTGAGACTGTAGATGCTTCCTGTACCTCTCCTGCAGGTGTTAGTGGCTCTTAGTCTTGGAAGTTCCATTTTTCTCCTCAACTGTCTCCTCTCCTATTTTGCTCGTCTAAAACATTTTTATTAGGTAGATGTTAAGACTAGTTCTACCCTTCAGTGAAGGTTGGCCAAAAGTTAGCCTGAAATTGCTGTCTTCTTATTCCCAAAGTCTGTCATCTCTATGTTGTGTTCATTGGGTCTGAGGGATGCTTCTAGCTCTTACCTTTTTTCAGGTCCTGTGAGTTCTAAATAATGACTCCACAGCACAGTGGTGGCTTGTAATTTCTATATAGGGGAAGCTTAGGAGCAGAAATCTGATTAGGAGGGGAGGGAGGCAGTTTGATTTGCCTTGAAGCTAAGTCCACAAGAGTAATGTGATAAGCTGGCTAGGACTGATCACCAGAAAAATAAAAAACAAAGATGAGATTAATAAAAATGTGTACATTGTTCATAAAGTAGCTAGTTTTATAAATGTAGAATCTAGGATCTTTTTTTTTTTTTTTAACTTTCCTTTGGCTAATTATTGTATTTACTTAGTTTATTCCTTCCCCAAACAAGGTATGACACAATTAACCTGAAAATTTGAAACCCATGCTTTGCTGACTTATTTTCTATTTACATATTATTTTGATTTGGTTTGCTTTTTTTGGGGGGTAGGGGGGCAGGGAGTTCACTGTCATTGGTTCCAATAGCTCTTCCTCAAATCTTCCAACCAGTCTTTTCCTTGGTGAGTTGTACTGCAGAATTCTAATCGTTGTTGTTGTGTAATATCAAAATATCTTATGTGTGTAGCAACAACAGTATGCATGCCCACACCCAGTAAAACGAGGTCATTTTCTCCTGGCACTAATGTACATTGAGGTGATAGGTGATGCCATGATTGTGGATGAACTCACCAAGGAAATGAGTCTGAAGAGAAGAATGCAGAAACCTGACAACTACAAAGCAGGAAAAAAGCTCACAGTTCAGAGAAAGAAGATGATCTTCATCATGGTGAGATGTAGTTGGACATTGAGACAGAAGGATGACTAGGAGTATGAGCTGTTGTAGAAGTCATGGTAAGAGTGTTAAGGGAGTGACATCAATAGTGTCAAATGTGATTGAGGTGTACATGGAGGAACTATCACCTGTAAACTAACAACTGTGTTGTGTTCTTCCTCTTCTGGATCATTTATAAAAATTTTATACCATTTAATTCTATTCCAAAAATATTTATTAAGCTGAATACCAACTGCGGTGGAGTTATATAAAAGAGCTATAAAGTTGTGTCTTTTTTCTTTTTTCAAAAATGGTGATGAGATCAGAATTAAAGTTATATGTCTTTATAAACAAATACACTGCTAATTTACACATAAAATTATATCAAATGTTAAATGGAAACGACAGACTTATTTCAGTGATTTTTTTTTTTTTTTTTTGAGACAGAGTCTCATGATGTGTCACAGTTCACAGCAACCTCAAACTTTTGGGTTTAAGTGATTCTCTTGCCTTAGCCTTCTGAGTAGCTGGGACTATAGGCACATGCCACAACACCCGGCTATTTTTTGGTTGCAGTTGTCATTGTCATTTAGCTGGCCCGGGCTGGGCTTGAACCTGCCAGCCTTGGTGCATGTGGCTCATGCCGTAACCACTGTGCTATGGGCACTGAGCCTTTCAGTGATATTTTGAAAAATTCATTTGTTATTCTTTTAGCCCTTCATTGCTTTCATTTATTTATTATTATTATTTTTTATTATTATTTGGGAATCATCGAGGGTACAAAGAATTAGGTGACACTGATTGCATTTGTTAGATAAAGTCCCTCTTATAATTGTGCCCCCCCCCCATGGTACCTTTAAAAGACCACTTATATAATTTTTCTTATTATGGAAAAATACATAATTATTGAAAAAAATGTATGTAAGTTCTAACCCTGTTACCCCCAGAAAATAAC
This sequence comes from Loris lydekkerianus, assembly GCA_963574355.1. NCBI lineage: Eukaryota > Metazoa > Chordata > Mammalia > Primates > Lorisidae > Loris > Loris lydekkerianus. The sequence goes on from CAUYPK010143838.1 coordinate 119,009, forward strand.
CACTTTTAACATTTTGATTTATGCTGTTTCAGGTTCCTACTATGTACAAGTGTGTGTGTGAATGTGTGTGTGTCTATTTTTTTTTTCTTAGAGATAGAGTCTCACTTTGTCACCCTCAGTAGGGTTCAGTGGCATCACAGCTCAAAGCAACCTCCAACTCCTGGACTTAGGTGATTCTCTTGCCTCAGCAACCTGAGCAGCTGGGACTACATGTATGTGTCTATTTTTAATGAAAGTGAACTTGTTCCATACATTTTTCAAACTTCTGTTTTCACTTGATGAAGCATGGTGAGCAATCGTTGAATATCATATGTCTCTGAAATGATATTTTTTGTGTGTTTGCTTTTGAGGCAGAGTTTCACTCTGTTGCCCAGGCTAGAGTGCCATGGCATCAGCTTTGCTCACAGCAACCTTAGACTCAAGGGAGCCTCCTGCCTTAGCCTCCCAGGTAGCTGGAACTACAGATTCCCACCAAAATGCCTAGCTAATTTTTTTTTTTAGTGGAGACAGAGTTCTTACTCTTGCTCAGACTGGCCTCAATCTCCTGAGCTCAAGCCATTTTCCCACCTCAGCTTCTCAGAGTGCTGGGATTATAGGCATGAGCCACCACACCCAGCTACTATAGCACTTTTGAGATAGACTGTGTTATGGTCACTATTTCACTTCCAAGAAGTTGATAGCAACCTTCCTTTTTTTTTTTTCTAACAATTTTTTTAATTAAATCATAACTGTGTACATTAATGCTTTTATGGGGTACAGTATCCTATTTTTATTTATTTATTTTTTTAGAGACAAAGTCTCACTTTATCACCCTCGGTAGAGTGCTATGGTTTCACAGCTCACAGCAACCTCCAACTCCTGGGTTTAGATGATTCGCTTGCCTCAGCCTCCCAAGTAGCTGGGACTTCAGGCGCCTGCCACAACACCCGGCTATTTTTTTTCTTTTTCTTTTTTTTTTTTTTTTAATTTTAATTTTTACATATACATGTGTTAATTAGGTTTCCATTTTTTTTTTTTTGCCTTCACAAAATTAAAAAGACTTAAAATTTAATAACAATAACAATGTTTAAGATAAGTGTTAGAAACAAAAACCTTGTAAAGAACGAAGGGACATAAATACATTCAGAAAAGGAACCAGACAATTGCTTCATTGAAATATTGAGCAATAATAATAAAAATAATAATGATGCAAAGAAAGTAACATTCACATTGTCAAATAAGAGTATGTCTATTATAGAATGCTTTGACTCAGATTCAGTATGGAGTCATCGGTTAACTTATTTTTTTTTTTAAGTATCAAAAAATAGACAATTAATATTTATAAATAAAAGTAAAAGATAATTTCAAAAAACAGATCATGCTAAATCTTACAGGCAATAGGAAAAGAAGAAATACATCAAAATCATTCTAATTGATCTGGGCACACCTGATATTAAAGTTGGAGAAAATATATTATTATAAAGGAGAAATTTCAAATATTTGTCACTTATAAAATGAGGATATAATATCCTAAACAACATATTAACAAGTTGAGTTAAAAATTAATGTTTAAGTAATATACTTTAGTTAAAATTAAAACCAATTTATGTGAAAATTAGTCAATATTTTCTTTTCTTTTCTTGTTCTTTTTTTTTTTTCCATCTTTTCCTCTCCTTCAGCCCTTCCCTCCTTCTCTGTCTGCTCTCCCCTTCTCCCATGTCCCACCATGTCATTAATTGTCTTCAGATCAAAATTGAGTACATAGGATTCATACTTCTCCACTCTCGTGATGCATTGGAGCCTATAGAAGCACGCCCGGCTATTTTTTTGTTGCAGTTTGGCCAGGGCTGGGTTTGAACCCACCACCCTCGGTATATGGGGCCGGCGCCCTACTCACTGAGCCACAGGCACTACCCCACTATCCTGATTTTATATACAATTTGGAATGCTTATATCAAACTGGTTAACATAGCCTTCATCTCACTTTTAATTGTTGTATTAAGACATACTCTACTCTGGATAGCAACCTTTCTGATTCACTCGCGCAAGTTTCTGCTTGCTCCAGCTTATTGGTGTTGCTGGGAGAGGTTCATTTGATTCTATCTCTGCGCATTCTGTTTCTTGATTTTTGCATATCTCAAAACTTTCATAATGTCCCACATATTAGAGTTTTCGATGAAGAGATGAAAAATTTGAAAATCTTTACACCACCAAAAAAAAAAAAAAGAAAGAAAAGAAAGAAAGAAAATCTTTACACCAGTGGTTCTCAACCTTCCTAATGCTGTGGCTCTTTAATACAGTTCCTGGGGGTCTCAACCCACAGGTTGAGAACTGCTGTTTTACATGATGTTATGAAAATAAGCAAATTCTTTTTTTTGGTTTTTTGCAAATTCTTCTTGTTTTTTCAAATTTACCTTTTCAGAAAATGTCCTCAAACAGGTGATGTTGGGCTCTAGTTCATTTTTGTATATGCAAGACCTCTAACAATTACTGTAGTAATTAACGTTTATACAGTGCCTTACAATGTATAATAACAAGCTGCTTTTATATTAATTTTTATTGTAAATACGTTTTCCTCTGAGGATGTGGAATCTGTTTCCTGAACTCTGTCAGTTAGTATAAAGCCTAGATTTGAAAGAAAAAACATTAATGTTATCTTGTTTTCCTCTGACCCACGGATGATGGGTAGACTTCTTTGACCTTTTTGTTGGACAGTTTACCTCATGTTACCCTCAAACTTCTTTGACCTTTTTGGTAGACTGTTTACCTCAGTAGTTGATGGGAGATGGTCTCAGCTGTCACTTGGTGGGAGAGGCTGGCTTTACATTGCTACTCTTGTTTTTCCCTCTTGGTGACCTAGCAGGTGTTGGAGGACAATGACTGACTCATCAACTTGTGTGGAATCTTTGCAGTCATGTCTGTTGTTTTTAGAACCCTGTTCTCATCTACAAAACAATTTTGGTGATTTGCTTTAAAATTATCATTCTTGGCTGTCATGGAAGAGTTTGAGTCAGCTTTACAGTTCATCTTTGTCTGGTGTCTGGTCAAGATTTGCTGTGTAGAAAATCAAAATAATTTCATTTATTCTTGAGCCAGAGATAGCCCAACCAATTTCATCTTTGTTTTTATGACATTATACATGAAATTATCTAAATCATATTTTGTAGATTGTTTTTCTTTTCTGGTACTTTTTTTTTTTTTTTTGAGACAGAGTCTCAAGCTGTTGCTGTGGGTAGAGTGCAGTGGCATCTGTAGCTCATAGCTCACAGCAACCTCCAAGTCTTGGGTCAAGTGATCCTCTTGCCTCAGTTTTTCTTGTTCTTTTCTTTTCTTTTCTATTATTTTCTTTTCTTTTCTTTTCTTTTCTCTTTTCTTTTCTTTTTTTTGAGACAGAGTCTCACTATTTTGCTCTTGGTAGAGTGCCATGATGTCACAGCTCATAGCAACCTCAAACTCTTGGGATTAAGTGATTCTCTTGCCTTAGCCTCCCAGTAGCTGGGACCACAGGTGCTGGCCACAAGGCCTGGCTATTTTTTGTTGCAGTTGTCATTGTTGTGTTAGCTGGCTGGGGCCGGATTTGAACCTGCCAGCCTTGGTGTATGTGGCTCGCGCCCTAGCTGTTGAGCTAAAGGTGCCGAGCGCAGCTTTTCTATTTTTAGTAGAGATGGGGTCTTATTTTTGCTCAGGCTGGTCTCGGACTTGTGAGATCAAGCAACCTACCCGCCTTGGCCTCCTGAGTGCTAGGATTACAGGCATGGTATGTACTACTATGCCCAGCCCTGGTACTTTTTCTTGTAAGATATTCTGGTTCTAACTCTTCTTTAAATCTACTAATCTTGGATTAAAATTTCTATAATAAATACTTCACTATTATCTTTTGGTCCCAAGTTAGTGGTTTTGAGAAAAGCCCTCTTAGCTCTGATGTCACCTTCTGGCCTCTGATGTTTTTAATCTTCATGAGGTACCTATGAGGGATTCATTGTGTGGGCTTATCTGTTTAAGGAAATCCCATCTTTCCCTTTACGGTCCCATTGCCTTCCTTTAAGACATGTAAACTATCCCAATACTCTGTATTATAAATTTTTATACCTTCTTGTTTGACTAATTTTTAATTGAAAATTGCAAAAAACTAATACTTGCACATGTTACAAAATGATTAATAATGGAAAAAACCTCTCCCTTTCACCTTGTCCCTCAGATACCTTGTTTCCCTTCAGGGAGAAAGTCAATGTTACCAGTTTCTAGTCCAACATTTACATTTTGAGGCATAATCAAATTTCTGGCCCTTTCAACAAAAGCCCTTAATTGTTAATCATATTTACTATGTAGTAGAATATATGATGGCATACTACTGAAAATAAGTTGAATTTGCATAAGTGTTCAAGCAATCAAGACTGCTTAGGATTGTAACGTTGCATTTAGAAAACTGGTGTCTGGAGTGGACTGCTTCTGGGGGTGTTGGATCCTCCTCACATGCATGTGTTGTGCCTGCCTAAATACCTGCTGCCTCTTCTCATAATATTATACAAAATAATATTTTTGCCTTCTCTTAGCCCAAGGCTTGTTAATCTAGGATTCTTTGGCCCATTTAAGGGTTTCCAGATAATCTGTGTGCACCTAAAATCACATGCATGCAAAATTTGGTATAATATATGTATGTGCCTTTCATCCAAGACACAATCTCTAGCCTATCGCTGTCTTTTTTGTGTGTGCTATGAAATAGTCTTTGACACGTTTGGTAGAGTGCTGTGGCATTATCATAGCCCCCAGCAACCTCAAACTTTTGGGCTTAAATGATCCTTTTGCCTCAGCCTCCTGAGTAGCTGGGACTACTGCTGCCCACCATAAAGCCTGGCTATTTTTAGAGATAGAGTCTGGCTCTGGCTCAGGCTGGTCTCAAACTCCTGAGCTCAAGCAATCCATCTGCCTCGGCCTCCCAGAATGCTGGGATTACAGGTATGAGCCACCGTGCCTGGCCATCTATCTCTGCTATTCTTATTCTGCCTGAATGTTCAATTTCTGGTTCTTTCTCTCAAAAGATGACTGCCTGCTTACTTGGGAGTGTAGTTGAATTCCTTATTTTATATAATCTTCCCCTCATTTCAGTACATTATAGAAGATATTGAGTATAGTTTCTTCTATTGCTCTAGAATTGGTGACTAGAGTCGAAAGCTGAAGACAAGGAAACACTAAGTACCACACATTGTTGAGAGAGGTGCTAATAACTGGGGTCCAACTCTCTCTCTAGAGTTTACGAAGAGTAAAACTGGCCCTGTTACTTTTTTTTTATTGTTAAGTCATAGCTGTGTATATTAATGCAATCATGGGCACCATACACTGGTTTTATATACCATTTGACATATTTTTTTTATTGTTAAATCATAGCTGTGTACATTATTGCAATCAAGGGGTACAATGTTCTGGTTTCATATACAATCTGAAATATTCTCATCAAACTGTTCAACGTAGCCTTCATGGCATGTTCTTAGTTATTGTATGTAGACATTTGTGTTCTGCCTTTAGTAAGTTTCGCCTGTACCCATTCTAAGATGCACCTTAGGTGTGGCCCCACCCATTACCCTTCCTCCACCTTAACCTCCCCCCTCCCTTCCCCTTCCTTGGCCCTTTCCCCATAGTCTTGGGCTATAGTTGGGTTATAGCCTTCATGTGAAAGCTATAATTTAGCTTCATAGTAGGGCTGAGTACATTGGATACTTTTTCTTCCATTCCTGAG